>BJFM01006146.1:20795-28295 GCA_016586285.1 Arothron firmamentum
CCCCCCCCCCCCCCCCCTTTTGTTCATTATTATTGTCAAGTAGAAGTGATCTTATAATATTGTTGTTCTCATGTGGGAGGAAAGCTTTTCTGTTTGTTTTTCTTTATGAACACACAGTTGTTGCTCATCAGGCAGGTGGGTGGTGCTCAGAGTCGAACCTGCCCCATCTGTTATTGGACAAGAAGCAGGTAAACACACTCATGCTTAAGGTCACCTCAGAGTCCCCAGTCAGGCTTATGATCATGTCTTCGGGAGGTGAGAGGAAGCAGTTTGTTGAAATATGGACCCTGAGTCGGAGGTTCTTTCGAGACGAGCCAACAACGCTGCATTTGCATGACATTGTGCGGTTTGTGGTTCTCTGCGAAGGTTGCTTTGATTAACACATTTATTATATTTCACTTTTATTCATACAGTCATGCCACCTCGTTAACCGAACAACCATTTCAAACCAGAGTTTGTGCAGCTGCACACTCCTGTTCTGGACCCTGGCGTTGCCTTTTTCACACAGCCACAACTCTGAAATAGTTTCTTCTTATACTAAACCTTTGCACTTTCCTGCACCTCAGTGATGCTGATCTATATGTAATCGCACATGTGATGAATACCAGTTATTCTGCAGATGGGTGTTGCGCATAATTCCGAAGCTTATGGCGCCCGCAGAAGACATAATATCTTGCTGAGAGTCTCACCCTGTATTGAAGATGCTATTACTATGCTAATGCTTACACAGCATTGTGGGAGCATTTTTCAGAAGCAACTTCCCTCAGCATGTGTGTGTGTTACACGTGCGGGTTACATACATGTAATGAGGACATATGTACATGCCTGCGTGTACCATCAACGCCCTGGTGGAATCAGATACCTTCAGGAGTGCCTTCCAGCAGATAATGGAGCCCACAGCGTCTGAGTGAGCGGCAGCTTCTTCTGACCCACACACACACACACTCTCATCGGTTCTTTCTTCACTCCCAAGTTTCTCCATGTCCACCCCCTCAAGTCTCTTCCTCTCATTGACAGCTTTCGGTGATTGGTTGAGCTGGGAGGATGTTTTACTGTATGAATAATAGAGGAGAAGCAGAGAAAGAAAGAGGGAGCGAGATGTGTAAACTGACCCATCGCTCTTCACCCGGAGCCAGCCTCGCTGAGGAATCCACGTTTAACACCGCACAGCAGGGCATCGACACACACCGCCGTTTGAAGAGAAATAGAGTTGGGGTGGTTGTTTGCAACGTGGAGCTGGAGGCGAGCACAAGCACGTGCATATGTCTGAGAAACCATGGACCTTAACTCAATGGAGGGTCAGTTTAAGGTTGAGTTGCACTTACCCTCGTACTCCCGCGAGACCACCACATTCTACCGCTGCACGGGAGTGTGCGTGTGTGTGCATGTGTGTGTGTGTGTGTGTGAGTGAGTGTGTCTGTGTGTTTGAGTGGGTGAGCCAGTGAATGAGTTTTATGCCCTCCTGGTTTCTTTTAAGGGCCCCAGTAGTGAGCCACAAAGGAAGGCGAGATTGTTGCCATGCAGGCTTGACCCTATTCATCTCCTGAAAGATGTGGAGTGCCTCCAGTGAGGGCCAGTGCACTGATGGGCACTGGAGATCTTTAAAAGCAACTGTAACACACCACCCACTCTTGCTATTTCTGGGTTGCCATGGTTTCTGGGGAATGTCGTTGGGCAAGTTGAAGCACATCTTTGGTAATAACTCCCTGCCTGGCAGCAATTTTCTCCCTCTTTCTCTCTCTATCCCTCTCTGTCTGTCTTTGTGTGTGTGTGTGTGTGTGTGTGTGTGTGTGTGTGTGTGTGTGTGTGTGTGTGTGTGTGTGTGTGTGTGTGTGTGTGTGTGTGTGTGTGCGCATTGCAGCCAGGCAGAAAGAGTATATATGTTAAGGCTTGCAATCTTCAAGTGTTCTCCAGATTTGACACCAGTGACAGACCACATGCTTCTCTCTTTCTTCTGTTTCTTCTTCCACAGGCATCTCCATTTTACCCAGATGTGCATGAACAGTATGTTCATGTTTTAAAGAGTGTGTGATCTACAGCTAATGCAGCCATGTAATTAGAATGTAAGTTCATTCGTGTGTCATCACTTCAAGCAAAACTATCCACTTCTTCACATTCAGAAAAACACTTGTTTTGAATAGAACATTACAGAGCCATTAGCGGTAATGATTATTGATTCGGTGTGGCGGGGAGGTTATTAGTCATAAGATCTTCTACTGTGCTAGCGCGTCACGTCGCGTCATTGGTTGATTCTCGGTGAAAGGCCCCTTTTGTCTCTGAAACATTCAGTTTGACATTTCTCAGCTGGTGTCTGACAAACTGTACCAGTGAGATTTCTATTGACTTGAGAAGCTTCCAGCATCAATTAATCCGTTCTTGTTCAGTAGTGTTTAATATGAATGATATGAACTGTAACAGATGCTGGAGCAGTCCACGCTCCCCGGCCCCAGGTTCCAAATTTTGAACGCACGACCTTCTGAAGTGACAGTGTTAACGCCAGAAAAGAAAGAGGCAAATATTTCAAGTGTGTCGATTTTCAGTCCAAATGGAACGCGTTCATATTTATATCCTTTACAATAGCAAAGTGTTCCTTCCGAACCTTCGGGCATTTATAGAGCAACGTGCATGGACCTGTGCCTGGAAAAGTGTTGTTCGAACAATAAAAGAGCATCATTATTGTCTAACCTGAAGCAGTTGGACAGTTACACCATGACAATTAGCCGACAATAAAGTCAAAAAATGTCTCTAGGGGACAGAGGAATGCACACAGAGAGGCACATAAATGGATTTTATTAATCCCCACTTCACAGAAATGCACATCAGCCTAAAGGTAAGATCAGCATCTTTTCAGCATTTCCGCTACCAAAGCATATTTCGCTATTGTTTCTACATCATTTTGTTGAACATCAAGACTCGACTCTGTGACCCTGAACATGCAGCATTTAGAAGAATTCCTACTCGGTATCATTGACTGACATCTCAGCAGCAAGTCGTTCTGGAGCGTGCTTCCTCTGACGTGAAAGTGCCCTAATGAGTTTTTTTTCGTGTGGGCGTGCAGGCACGACTCCCAGAGCTCAGGAAGGAGGCCCTTTAACCCGGAATGGCTTTTCTCAGCAGTTCTCCCTCCGTCTCTTGCTGGGGTCTCAGTGGCCCTCTCACCTTCACTCTCCCGTCCACAGCACCCACCTTCCCTTTCACTTAATCATAGTGACCCAGCCCACCTTGAGCCGGTGTGCTTTAGCATACTCAGCAGTACTGCGGTAATCAGTAATCAGCCTATAGGTCTAAGCCGCTCTCCACGGCAACGGCCCGCGTTCCTCCTCATCCCAGCCCAGCCGGGGAGACACAAGCATCAGTCTGCCTGGAAAACGGACAGACACGCTGTTTTGTCCAAGTTGTGTTTGTCTGACATAGATAATTTACATTCTGCAGATTCTCCTGCTTTTACATCAGACAGACGGACGGACGGACAGACAGAAGGACAGACACCGTAAGAGTCACAGAGGAAATATAAAAGTCTTACTGCTGCTTTTTTTGTGTGTGTTTGTTTGGGGTTTTTTTGAGTCGCACATTGCCGCACATAAACTGAACCGGCTCTTTTAAAAGGGATTTGCACTGGCAGTATGAGCACTGGAAATGGCCAGTACATGGAACAGGAGCTGGGTGTCATTAGCGCTGCCATAGCAACCTCCATCATCCCCACTCCTTTATGAATTTCCCTCAGTAATCTAGCCCAGATCGGAGGAAGCTGCAGTCAATGATTTATTAATAAGGTGATGGAATTATTCCTAATCGTCCTTCATGGATATTAATTCTCAAAGTGCTCACATGTGACGCTGAACATGCACCCACTTGCTGCACAAATAAACGTTTACTGGTTGGATGGTCACTGAGGTCGTCATTCTAATCTTACCTTGCTACTTTTTTCATTCAAAACAGAATACAGGAGCGCGGCATCGACAGTGCTATCATGCTTTCTAGTCCCGTCAGCGCACGTGCATCGCAGCTAAAGCACAGACTGAAGGTACTCCGGTTCAACATTTACCAATTCGCTTATCTCACCGAGGACGTGTGTGCTGGTATTTACATCACAGACTGCCTTGTCAGCGCATCTTATTGTATGTCCACACCTGCAACACAAACACCAACCGTGTTTGTACATCACTTTCTGTTTTGCTCAGCTATCACACGGACGCCCCAGGCCGCCTGACGGCCAAAAAAACAGTCGGCATCAGGTCGTGTTGTCTCAGAAAAACCTGTTTTATTGTATGCAATAAGGCAAAAACAAGGCTGAACCTATCACAGATGATCTGAAGAGGTCGGGCCTGAGCGCTCTCGCGCTAACACTCAGCCATTAAATGAAACTGAGAAAATGTCGATGATGCGTCTAAAATGCATTAAAAAAATTGTGGCAGCATTTTGTCACAGCTCCAGCTGGAGGAGAAATCTCCATCATTGTTCTCTCTTGAAAGGCCAGGGCGAGATGAACGTTATCGTTTTTATCTGCCACAGGGCCAAGACGAGCGCAGCACTCCGCTCATGTACCTCAACGTATTGATCTGATGGCTGATTACTTCAGCTCTGGTCACTCTCCCTCGCCTCGGCTCCCACTTCTTCTCCTTATTAATATCCTCTCACATATCTTGCCATCTTGTATCTTTTCATAAACACCCATTTTTTTCTTGTGCTCTTTCTTTATCTGCTCTATGGCAAGTTCATTAGTCTGAGAGAGGAGCGCAGTTAATCGAGGAGAGTGGAGGAGAGAGAGGGTCCATTATGGGAACCAGCATGGTGCAAATGGCACATAAACACATCAGTGCTGTCAGTCTGCAGCGAGGAAACAAAGAGTGTATCTCCTGCAAAACAGTTATTATTGCCAGTAACACACAGGACTGAGAGCTGGGCTGCACACACTCTGCGTACTGTGCTGTATAGATGCTTGCTGAAATCGTCTATTTGCACCTGCGTAATCAGCAGCAGTGACAGGATAAGATTGGTTTTAGTCTCCCTATGATTTTATAATAACTGAGAAGAATTTAAAGTTTGCTGCTTTTTCATTTTATGCAGTTTTCATGCAAATTGGTGCATAGGAGGGATTTAACTGTTTGTACTGTTTAGGGCCAGGTTTAAGGTGGAGTCACCAAAACTCTCATTGCTTCTTCCTTTCCTCACTTCATTGCTTTTTTGTACCAACCCATCTCTTGTCTGTCCATCCTCTTACTAATCCCCCTCTCTAATACAGATACATTCACTATGAAAAGTGGGTGGTAGCTTTTCTTCTCCCAACTCATTCCAACACCTGCATCCCCCCGCTGTCTCTCTCTCTCCTCATATTATCTCTGTCTGTCTGTCTCTCTCTCTCTCTCTCCTTCCATCCTCTCTGCTTCTTTTCCCTTCCTCACCTGCATGGACTCCATCTCTTCCCTCTTTGGGTTTCTTATGCAGATATCTGCCTCCACTCTCTTACTGGATCCCATGTTGCTGAAACTGTGGACCAGCCCCATTTATCTCTGACAGGCTGCATTAGTGCCATGAGGAGCACGCACGCGCACACACACACACACACACACACACACACACACACACACACACACACAAACACCTGGTCTGGTCTACCATGGGGGGTAGGAAGGCCATGACAGCAGGCAGCTCCAAAGCTGGCCAATGAATATAGATCACCTCGCTGTTCTCAACAACCGCTGCCCCGAGAGCCTCAACGGCCCTCTGGGAGTCTCAGCTCACAGAAAGAGTCAGGCCTGCTCTATATGGACATACAGATCATCATAATAACAACAACCCGTGTTTCCATAGTAATGTGACAGATTTAAATTCAATTTAAATACCTGGCATGAAACCGTAAATATTTCATATTTTAATCCTCATATTTGAAGATGACAGATGACTGAATTTTACTCTCCACACAACCATCCACACACGTTATTATCGTGTTTTGTTTTTTTCCATTATTGTACCCCAATATAAACATAATGCATGAACAAATACAAGGTTGACACTGTAATGAAGAGTGTTTGATGCAGTTATCTTTACAATATGTGTGATGTAAAGAAAGCTGCTGACCTTCTATCTATGAAAAGATTACTGCCAGATGGTCCAGCCCAGTGTGTTGGCATGTGCCACCATACATGTTTACGCATGTACATGTTAGTGGGCGTGCACGTGTGCCTTCTTTCATGCACATTATATAACATGCTGATCTTGTGTGTGTTTATAGATGCGTGAGTGGTTTTACCCGCCAGCACTGGGCTAATAAGTCTTCTCAGCTGCTGTGGCGAGTCGTGTGCCACGGCGGATCTGTAATCTGGTTGTGCTGTGGGACTCCGTGCTTGTGTGCCCAATCCCCTGCAAGCATGCGGTAGGTATCCTAATCTGCTTGGTGAATTACTAAACCAGCTCTAAGCTCAATGCCGCTGTTTCTTGAAAAAGAGTGAAGGGTCAGAGAAGGAAAACATGCTTGAACCCTCAGTGAAATCTCTCTTGTCAGTGGTTATAACTTCAGTTATTTAGTGTTTTATCAGACTGATCTGTCCTTCATTGTTTGATATGTCTGAAACTAATGTACAGAGTAGTGTAGTCAGGAAACATTGTGCTGCAGGTTCAGGTAACGCAAATACAAAATGCATTTGCCGTTGACTCTAGAGGACAGGGAAAGATTTTATTTTTTTATTTTTTCAAAAGTAGCTCTTCCATGGTGCTGTCTGCTATAAATATTAGCACTTGCAATTAGTTCGATAGTGATTTTCAATGCTATTCAGTCATTTAAACACAAGAAAAATTATTTATTATTCAAGCAATGAAGCAAAACGTTGACATGAGACGAATCTCCGGTGTATTGAGAAAAGATGATGCCCAGAACTCAGAAAAACGTGGATCCTGTGCAGAAGAATACATCTGCAAAACTTTATTTGCAGATGTACTTTATTTGCACTGGAACATAAACCAGACTCTTCAAGCCTGGCTGACTTTCAGAGACAGCCTCAAACACTCATTCACTCTTGTATTCTATCCAATAAGGCTGCAGCTGTGCACCCTTACTGGCAGGAACCAGTTGTGCCGCTGGTCCCAACACTCACTGAGACCAGTGAGCAGCATGATGGAAATTCGCTCTCCAACAAAGGGACACGGAATACTGTGTTCAGACAGTCCCAAAGGTGTCACATGTAAGGGTGGCTTGTTTTGTTTTTTAAAGCAGTATAATTGCCCTCTGCTGATGAGCAGCACGTCCCTGGGCTATTTGAGATTTAAACCGACAGTTCAACTGCTCACACACCCACATTTAACGTGCAAATAGAAAAGGAATGCCCACACAATGTAGCGGGTAGCTATTAGACAGAGAGAGAAGGGGGGAGAGAAATGATTACGGAGAGAAAACAGACGGAACAAGAAAAAGAAGAAGCCGCATTCCTCCGTTTCTTGTCAGTGTGAGGAATTTAAAGAGGCGAATGCTTTGTCATGCCTGTCAGCGTGAGCCAAGTGAAATGG
>BJFM01006146.1:30795-32157 GCA_016586285.1 Arothron firmamentum
TGTTCTGATGAATGCATGCACTCATCACTGTTATGTTATTGCAGTTTTGCTTATTATGTGTAGCAATGTCCTCTCATAACACAACACCCACCTGTTTCAGCCCCGCCCCCCTTGTCATTTATAAACTACCTTTTGCAGTTGAAGAAAGATTTTTATAGTTTGCCCTGTTGTGCTGGCTACACACACACACACACACACACACACACACACACACACACACACACACTTGGTGCCCACATGTGACACACTACGGGTCTACGTGCTGCTGAATGGGCCCCAGTGTTCTCCCTCTCCTTATCATGTGACCTTTGATCTGTGTGGACGGCGTGACCAACTCGGCCTGTAAGGACAGAAGAACTAGGACACACCCGAGTCAGGCCTGAGGAAAGCGGGCACAGCTCGGCTGCAAAGGCTCGGAATCAAAAGTGTGCTCCAACACAAGTGGACATTTGTGTGAGGAGTCACATGTTATCCTTCAGGGGTGCTTTTCCCTCTCAGCTGGCTGATCTTCCTGCTTCTCTGTCACACACTCTTCATCGTTTTACCTCCGCTGCACTCCTGGTTGCACCCTGACGTTCATCTTTGTGTTTTATCACAAGTGACCATCCAGACTCTCATCAGCCATGTTTAAACATTTATTTATGCCAAAAAGAGAAGATTAGTAACTATTTTATATATATTTGTACTGATATATCTCTCTTATTGTGTACAAAACAACCCCACATTTTGACTATTTCTTTATTTGATATGGATGCAGGAGGAATTATTGTCCTGTACAGTATGTACAGTATTTATGTAGAACTGTTGTCTGTTTTAACCTAAACCAGTCATACAATGTATGTTTATTAGAAAAAACACTTTTTATACTTTCTGTACTGTAAGATTCATTCATTTTACCCCTCCAACTTTAGTTACTTTTAATATTTACTTACTTAATGATATGTTCATTTTGAGCGGGAGTTTTATAACCGTGCTTATAGCTAAATCACTGCCCATGGCAACCACGCAAAAACACTCTGCCACTCTGTCATCCACCATGGCCACTGTTGCCACGGAGACCCATTCAGATGCCCGGTGGTGACCTCTGACCCGCTGGGAGGCTGGTGAATGTAACCAAAAGGGGCGGCTGTGCTGGGGCATCTGGGGTATCATCTGGTGCCGAACAAAGCCCCTCGCCAGCTGGGGAGGAGGGCAGGAGAGAGAGAGAAAGAGAGAGGGGCACAGAGGAGAGGGGAGTGGAGAAAATGGGGGAGAGCGCCCTTTTCTTCTTGCCCTCTTCAGAGAGAGTGGCCATTGACATTGCGCATCTCATTAAAAATGTGTGCCCCCCCACCACACACACACACACACACACACACACAC
>BJFM01006150.1:0-37876 GCA_016586285.1 Arothron firmamentum
GGTCATTGCACTGAGAGGAAAGAAAAAAAAGGAAAAAAAAAAAACATCGCCTCCCTCCACTACACCGCCTCCATTTTGACTAGCCATGTAATAGGGGATTCGAGTAGTTTGTCTATCGCCCACTGAGCTGCGTAGTGTCAACAAGCCACATCCAAACATCCTTCGACATGGACGACCTGTTCAGCCCGCGGAGGTAACTTGATTAACTCACCGATCGTGTTTATATCGTATGTGCAAGATGCTAAATATGTCTTTCAGAATTTTGTGGGGTTACTTTAAGGGCCATTTTTATAAAATATTCCGAGTGTCAGTGGTCACGAAGTTCGTGTGAGGCTAACAAGCTAGCCAAATAACGGCGTACTGTTAATGTCTCGTTAGCAGCTAGCAACAGCTTATGAAATAATGATTTTTGGCTCGATTTAAGAGCACCAGTATCTGTTTTTGCAGATGAATAGTGTAATATCCTACGGAAATAAGATTGGTATTATGCACGATTGGCAAATTAAGTGTATGCATTGACCTAGTTCGCTAACACTGTCTACAGTACGTGGCTAAAGGTTACATGCACAGCATCATAACACGTCGTACATGATAACATCGATATTTATTGTCCAGTTTCCAAATACTTTGTATTTAGACTTGTCAGGAAATAGTACACTATTTTCGTAATGGAGACCGTAAAAAATTAGCAGCTCGCGTGTGATTGATTGACAGTTTTGTGCAATGGCGAGTATCGGATTTCTCTCACGCAATCCGAGTAAACCACGCAGTTGACAGCTGAGATTGGTGGAGAGTGTTGCGGGGGCGGGATGACGGTCTGCTGTGCAGTGACATGAGAAGAAGCTGCACAAACAACACTTAGTGGACACACAGTGTCTCTGTGTTACCAATTGGTGGTGAACTACTTTACATGCTCCTTTAACTGTGCACTCAGTCACATTGCATGGCAGTCATAAAGCGGTTTAAGAGTGTAAGAATGAACTGCTCACAAAGAGGATGTCAAATGTCAATTTCTTTTATGTTTCAGGAGCCTGAACAGCACACAGGGGGAGATAAGAGTGGGACCAAGTCATCAGGTACAAATTACTGTAATGGGATGTTTGTAGGTTAAGCATACATAAACTATTTGGGGCTGTTTGGGCAACATCAGTATGACTGTTAGGTTTTCCTGAATTCAGCCTTTTAGTTGGAAACACCCCATGAACGTTTGCTGATTTTTTTTGTTATTTCCTGGCCTTCCCTGCAGGCCAAACTTCCAGAGTTGCAGCAGCGGCCTGCTCTTGGTTTACAGGGTCAGACGGAGAGTGAGGAACTGATGTGGACCCCCGGGGTCAACGACTGTGACCTTCTCATGTACCTGAGAGCTGCCAGGTAAATATAGTTTTACACTTACCGGTATATATTATTTATTATACTTTGAAGTTTTCAACTGAAGCAAATAGAATAAAAGATATAATTAAATTTTCCACTTCCGTGTGCAGAACAGTTCAGCTTTTTAATGTGGTACTTGACAGGTCTCAGAAAATTGTGCTTGCAAGAACAAAACCAGCCTTGTTTTAAGGAGTGTTAAAGATCACTGTGGTTGATCACAGTATGCGTTTTTGATAGATCCTTTTAAATTGAGGGCTCAATTGTGAATCATGGCTTTAATAAAACATTTCTGACACTCATTGCTTGTGTCACTGTGAAGGAAAAGAATAAATAATAATAGCCTACTTTTTTCTGTTAACGTTTAAAATGCGCAAATAATTAGTTTTTCCGAAGCAAGTTGACAGAAATGTGCTTTCTGCTGCTTCTTGACAACTGGAGAAACCAGAAAGTTCATGTATGAACACTGTTTACACTCACAAGGTCTCATTAACTGGTTTTCATATGTAATTATACATGATTGCAGCACCTCGTCTAACTGTCAGAAAGAAATGTCAAGCTGCAGCATACCGAAACTTATTAAGAGCTTAGGAAAAACAAAATAATCAGATCAGACAGGTCTGTGTAAATTCAGGATATTATGTTCAGTGACACATCATGACATGTTTATTTTATGATTTTTTTTTATTTTTTTTTTATGGAGAGGGTGCTTTAATACAGTAGTCAATGTTTACATCCATAAAATGCAAGATTGCAAATAAAGCAGACATGTCCTTTGTTTATGTGACAGTGCTGGACAGGCACATGACCCTCCATGATGCACATGAGGCAAAGTGCACAAGTCCACCTCCTTTGTCTGCCGCACCAGTGCGCTCAGATTAAATCAATCCATGTGTAATTCATCCCCTGGATGATGTGTAATTAAGTAAGCAAATGTAAGCAGTTCCAGCAGTGCTAAAGTTGCTCAGCGCTGGTGCAGTCAGCTGCAGCAGAAACACCAGCGTCACACTTGTGTTTCTCATGTCTTCATCCTTCAATATGATAGAGCTGGCGTCGCCCTGGAGCTGGACCCTTCTTTCAATATTACGTTCTGTGATAATTAATGTCATAATGTTTTATAACCGTGTGCTCTTGATCTCTTTCCCGCGGGTGATTTAGATTGTCAGTTGATGGATGTGTCATGGTTCCCACGCTGTAAATTCAGCTGTGAGGCATGAGGACGTTTATACCTCTAGATTCAGTTATTATCCTTCTGAAGGGTAAACAACAGGAGGGGTGTGTCTATATAGTTGTAAGTTAAGCATTGATGTGTAAAGGGAGTTAAAACAGAGTAAATAATCTGTGCAAATGCCTTAATGATAATAGAATATATATTAAAATGTCAGCAAGACGTATTGTGGAGATGTTCCACACTCCTGCTCAGTTCACAATATAAAATAGTGTAAAACTGCACTCTGACCCTGGTTCCACTATTAATACATCTGTTCTTTTTGCCGCATTAGGAGCATGGCAGCCTTTGCAGGAATGTGTGATGGTGGATCCACAGAAGATGGATGTTTAGCAGCGTCCCGTGACGACACCACACTCAACGCACTAAACATGGTAAGTAGGAGGGACATAGTGACAGGTCAGATCGGACTGCGTCCATTCGGGGTTTGATTTTCATCATGCTTTTCACTTCTAGCTGCACGCAAGTCATTATGATGCAGCTAAAGCTCTTCAGCGCCTGGTTAAGAAACCTCTCCCAAAGCTCATCGAGAAGTGCTGGTCAGAAGATGATGTGGTAAGGGTCACGGATGAGTACCTGGACTGCATTCCTCAAAAAAAAAAAAAAGAACTTTTTTTTTTTTTTAAAAAAACATGGGTAATCAACTCTGCTGCATACGCCTTTAAAAGATTTTAAGAGTGAGAGTATTTTTTTTTGCATAACCTCAGTATTTGCCTTTACAGAAACGCTTCATTAAAGGCCTCAGGCAGTATGGGAAGAACTTCTTCCGTATCCGCAAAGACTTTCTGCCCAGCAAAAAGACGGTAATTTAACTAGCATTTTTTTCTTTGCACATACAGTATATAGTAATAAATTAATGATCTGCAGGTGGTTTTGATTAGACACCCAACATGTATTACTCTCCTCATCAGGGTGAGTTGATCAACTTCTATTACCACTGGAAAAAAACTCCTGACGCTGCAGGAACCAGAGCTTACCGACAACAACGGCGACAGCCTTCCTCTCGCAAAGCAAAGACTCGCTCGGCGGTAGCTGCCACCAACACATCGTCACGCAGTTATTCAGGTTAGCTCAGCGGTCGGAAGAAGCGCGTTTGCCTTCTGTTGAAATAAAGTGTAGCCTTCCCTGACGCTGACGCGTTTCCTCAGCAGTAGACGCAAGTTCTGCCAGCGAGGATGATCTCGATAGCGACGACAGCGAACAGGATTCGAAGAGCTGCAGCCACTGTGGTGCGACAAGTAAGCTCATGCGATTTCTCTCGGGCAGATATTTAATCCCAGGTGACGCTTCAGTCACGTTTTTGACGTGAGGCTGTTTGCCTAACCAGACTCCAAGGAGTGGCACCAGGTCGGAAGAGGGAGCAGGTTGCTGTGCGCGTCGTGCCGAACGCATGAAAACAAACACGGCTGTCTGCCGCCAGCTTCCAAATCTGGCGCTTCCTTCATGTTTAAACCCGTTAAAGAAGAGGAAGAGGTGAACAGCAAACATGGCATGAGGACGCGGCGCAGCAGAGCACCTGTAAGCCGCAGGCCAGCCACAGTTCAATCAGTCGATTTAAGGCCGCCGACAATTAATGGTATTTACTTGATGTGCACTTTGAAGCAGTTGTCGTCTTTGAGAAGTGGACACAGGAGACTCACAGGCTCTCCCACCAGAGAGACTCAGCATTCCAGAAACCAGCACTCCCAGATTGGAGCAAGTTCTATTTCGTTGAGATCATCTTCCACTGATAAGAACGAATCCAACAGGAAGTCCAACAAGGTAAACTTGATATATCTTCATGTTTTAACAGATAGCACATCTGTAACGCCACATTATATGCTGTAGAAACTGTTTATTTGTTATTTATATCAATAGAACTGCACCCAGACCATACTCACAAATGCTAGACGGTTAATATTTAACACCCCTTTTTTCATGTCATGCTATGTTCACAGAAGATAAAAGAGGAGGTAACATCACCAAAGACAACAAAACGAGTACGGGAGAGTCCTGCTAAGGAGCATGACGAGCCTGAAAAGGTTACACCTAAAAGAGCAAAGACACAGGTGCATTTGCTTGGAGGCTTTGATAACGGACTCTTAAAGATGTCTAATGAGACCAAGGGATGAAGTATCTTCTCTTAAATGATGTTTCTTTGGTTCTTCAGGATCCACAGGGCTCCCCGTCAGAAGGGGAAGCTGAGGTAGAGGAAGAGAGCTCCTCAGAAAGCCGAAGCACCCAGGAGGATGGCAGCAGTGACACCAAAGATATAGATCAAGACAACCGCAGCTCTTCTCCCAGCATTCCCAGCCCTCAACAGGGCAACGAAAGTGATTCTGACTCATCCGCCCAGCCGAGTGGTGCCCCACCAGAGCCCGTACCTCCTGCTGCTGCGTTGGCTGAGGCACCAGTCCCACAGGCTGTCCCTCAGGGGCCTGCCATCGCTCCTCAGCCAGTGCCAAGCACCCCCTCTGCTGATCCTACTCAGAGCCCGTCTCCTCCTCCTCCAGATGTCCCTCAGGCAGCGGGTGGCCAGTCTGTTGCTGCCGTGGCCCCCAGCAGCAGAGCGGCCTCTGTGTCTCACTCTCAGCCTGGGCCGCCTATTCTGTCCGCACTGGGTCAGGACTCCGTTCTCTCTTCAGTATTTCAGGTCCCCCCATCTCTCAACAGTGCGCAGCCTCTGCAGCCTCAGGGCCTGTCGTCTCAGGCCCCCCAGCGACCCCCAAACTTTTTTAGAGAATCCCAGCTGCCCCAGGCTCCGTCTGGTCCTCAAATCAAGCCACCTCCAACTACTCCAATTCCACCTTCTCACAAACAGATGCCCCACCAGTCTCCCACACCCTTCCCTCAGATGCCCTCCAACCTCCCCCCACCCCCTGCTCTCAAGCCCCTCAATTCTCTGCCCAGCCAGCACCCTCCAGGTGCCCCTCCTCCCCCTCTTCACCTCATGCCTCAGCCTTTGCCTGCGTCGACAGTCCCCACCCACATTCCCGTGATTTCTCAGGTGCAGACCCACCCCGGAAAAAGCACGACTTCCTCTCACACACCTGCCGCAGCCTCACATCCTCTCACATCCGTGACACACTCCGCTATTGGGCCTCTCCCAAGTCTCCAGCCATCATTTCCTGCTCCTCCCCCAAGACCTCCAGCGGGCAACACAGCCGAAGGATCGCAGATTCAGATTAAAGAGGAGCCCCTGGATGAAGTTGAAGAGGCAGAGAGCCCACCACCTCCACCCCGCAGTCCCTCACCAGAGCCCACCATTGTCAACATGGCGGGCCACGCCAGCCAGTCTGCACGGTACGTCCGAACACCGAGGCAGTGAATTCAGAAGCACCGATTCTTACATGCAGTAATGTGAGAAACAAACGAGACAAACTTCTGATGTGTCTTTCAGGTTCATCAAGCACCTGGATCGTGGTTACAACTCCTGTGCTAGGACCGACCTGTTCTTCACTCCACTTTCATCTTCCAAGCTGGCCAGGAAAAGGGAGGAGGCCGTGGAAAAGTCCAGGAGGGAGGCCGAGCAGGAGCGTGAAAGGGAGAAAGAGAGAGAGAGGGAGAGAGAAAGGGAGGCGGACAGAAACGCTGTGAGTGAAACCTTTCTATTCTGACCTTTTGTCTTTCTGGAAATATGTGCAATTAATCCCATATTTTCCTTTCATCGCAGAGAGCCTCTAGTTCCTCCCATGACAGTCACATGAGCGAAGCGTCGTTAACGATCGGGCGTCCTTCCTTTGAACAGCCCCCCACTACCGTAGCAGCTGTTCAGCCCTACATTGGCCCCGATACTCCTGCCCTGCGCACCCTAAGTAAATATGCACGACCCCACATCATGTCACCAACCAACCGCAACCACCCGTTCTATGTGTCACTGGGCCCTGGCGACCCGTTGCTGGCTTACCACATGCCCGGCCTGTACAGCGCTGAACCAAGCCTCAGAGAGCGTGAGCTGAGGAACCTCAGAGAGAGGGAGCTCCGTGAAAGGATGAAGCCTGGATTTGAGGTGAAGCCACCGGACCTGGAGACCCTGCACCCGTCAGCCAATCCCATGGAGCACTTTGCTCGACACGGAGCAATCGCTCTTCCCCACATACCTGGGCCTCCCCACCATTTTGCACCCTTCCATCCTGGGTTAAACCACCTGGAGCGGGAGAGGATGGCCCTGGCCGGACCCCAGCTTCGCCCAGAGCTGAGCTATGCAGAGCGGCTCACTGCCGAGCGTCTTCATGCGGAGAGGATGGCGTCCGTGGCAACTGACCCTGCCGCCAGACTGCAGATGCTCAACGTGACGCCGCATCACCACCAGCACTCTCACATTCACTCCCATCTCCATCTGCACCAGCAGGATCCACTGAGTGAGACTGGATTGATTTCCTCAGTTTTCACATTTTAACGCTGGTGCACGTGGTGAAGTTGACCTATTCGTTCACTGATATAATTCTTCATCCAGGTTCAAGCCCACATCCTCTGGTGGACCCACTGGCAACAGGACCACGTTTGGCCCGCTTCCCATTCCCCGGAGGCCCGATCCCTAACCCTCTACTCAGTGATCTTCCTCACGATCACGAGATGTTGCGCCACCCGCTGTTTGGTTCGTATCTGCAGCTATTTAATACCTCACCCTGTCCAGCTCTGACAACATCCCTGAGTCCAAGCTCTCTATTCTGATTGTTTTTGTGCTTTTAAATAGGAGCTGCGTATCCACGAGAGCTTCAGGGTGCAATTCCTCAGATGTCTGCTGCTCACCAGCTCCAGGCCATGCATGCTCAGTCTGCAGAACTGCAGAGGATGGCTATGGAGCAGCAGTGGCTGCATGGGCATCACCTGCATGGAGGACCTCTACCTAGTCAAGAAGATTATTACAGGTGAGGGTTAAACTATTGTAGCGTTGAGAAGCTCACAGTTCAAAGAGGTTATCAGTTGTATTGTACTGTTCTTTAACCGGTGTGTTTTAACCGTGCAAATGTGTCACTTTGTTTTTCAGCCGTCTGAAGAAAGAAGGTGACAAGCCGTCTTGAATTCCAGGTGGCGCTTGAATCCCTGCACTTGTAACCAGTAAAATCATAGCTACTTTTGAGACAATAAGATAATATTTGTGTGTCTGTTTTTTGTTCTGTTTTAATATATTTTAGAGAAAAGAAGCTGTGTACCTATATGCGCATTCCTTGTTCAGCACTTAACAGGGCTGTCAAAGCCTGTCTGAGGATTTCATATCACTCAAGAATTTATACTAGTTTTCCTATTCAAATAATAAACGGTCTCACCCATTAATTACTGTGAGATTGAAAGCGACAATTAATAATGGTAACTGACTTCATATGCAGCGATATTGATTTGTTAAAATCCAACTATTGTTTAAGATATGAAAGCAGACTGGCTTTGGTGTTGAGGTTAAATATCCTTACAGTTTATGAGACTTCTTCGTTCAGAATGACATTTAAATCAGTGTTTGGATGATTGTAATGACCTAGCATGATTCAGTCTTCGTTTCCCAAACAAACTAGACTAGTAAGTTGCATTGTGGTGTTAAGACTTTAAAAGTATAGTAGAGTCGGTTTTACTCCTGTTAAATCTAATAATATTTGTCTAAATCCTAAAGTTTTATATATCAAGATATCTTTTCATGGTATAACCGAAGCTTTTATTCCCTCATTTTTGAGATTGTAAATATTACATGTTCACAATATTCTATATGAATGAGTATTATTACTTTAGCAGTAGACGTGAACACTCGACCCCAGAATAAGCACTGTATCATTATAATATCATTTAAAACTGTGTATTGTATTTAGCGGACTTTTATTTGGACCATGATGTCACACAGACACATTTGATTAGGTTGAAAACAAAGAGTTGAGTTGTTTTTGATGAAATTACATCAATTGGATCAAAAGTAAATCTTAAACATTGTGATATTCATTAGAAAAGAAACTGTCTTTAAATGTAATATTTATGTGATAAAAATCTAAAAGTGTATCCATTGCATATTTATTTCAATAAATATTTCTGCAATGACACATGCTTCTGCTTCTTCACTGTTTTTGAACAATGAAGCCAAACGTCAGTTCGAGCTATTTATTACTGAATATTGGCAAAGTCTAATACCTGCTGTGTTCAAGGCTGTGTCAGAGCAGATGTGCTGGCTGCATCACAAGAACCCAGAAAGGATGATGAAGACCATTCTGCCGTTCACTTCGCTTGTGTTTGGAGTGTGTGAAGCTTTTATTAAACAGCAAAAGAAAATCTAGTGACCAAAAATGTTTTTTCACATATTCCACCTTTCTTAATTATTTTTCTTCACTTTTATCTCCTTTATAAGAGGGAATCTGCCTTTAATTTGTACAGAACTCTGATAAAATACCAATCCCAGAATTTATCAGCTCATTTAATCAAGTATGCACTTTTAAATGACATGAAAAAACAAAGACAGAGTTTCTGAACAGTTTAGTAGGACCTATTACTGCAAAAAAACGACATCGTGCATCGGTTCACTGGACCCAAGTGATGAGGTTTGGAAATGATGCTTGTGTCCACATCATGGACCGTCTGGGGAGGGATTCTGCATCACATACTGCCGCAGGTACCGGATCGCAGACAGAGCACTGATGTTTGCCAGCAGAGCTGCAGAAGATTTCAAATTAGTTTGATTTTTATTGTAAATATTTATTGATGGTTACTTTTGTTTAAAAGAAAAATGAAATATCTTTTCGTGGTTTGAGACAAGTTGTTTGATGATGGAATATTGATGCAGAGTTTCATACCTGCTTTCCAGGTGTCAGCAGACTCTGGATCAGCGGATCTCAACACCCACGATGCGAAGGCGATGCAGACCAAACACATGTCAGACTGTTTGAGGCGGGAGAAGATACCTTCTCGTCCTGCATGAGGCATCACAGTACAGTTCATTCACCAAAGTTTAGCTTCAGATTTGTTTTGTGACATCTTGGACTTACTTGTTATACTAATCATTTCCCAAATCTGCTGCTCTGCCGACTCTGACTGACAAAGGCTCGAAGCGGCGCCTCTCTCAGTGAGCGCATTCGCTGGTGGATCTGCTCCTCTTAGAGCGACAATGTCCAGAGGCAGCATCCAGGCTCCAGAGCATCTGTACCAGATACCAGCTTTGTGATGGAGGCTAATCTTTGTTACTGGGAAGCCTTTATTATCGCGAAATCCATGTGGAACCACTGCAGTTGTGCCATCATGACCGGGAGAACAAGGCATGAAGTGCATGATCTTGCAGACTGGATTCAGGAAAACAGAACTCGGGAGTGTGAATGTCCTGATAATAGGGCGCGAATAGGAGAAAATTGGGATGGTTTCCTGGGAATAATGAAGAAAGGTAAACAAAATTTCATCCCTGAGTGTGAGAAGACTGTAGTCCAAGACTGGGCCTGGGTCATAGAGGAGGACAGACCCGGAGACTTTCTCTGCTTTATCTTCACCGATAACGTCTTCAAACACTTCAGGGGAGAACATTTGCGTGTGGTTATCTGATGTGACCTCATTAGATAGAAAAGGAATTTCCGAGCTGTTTTCATCAGGAGGTGAACAGAGAGCAGACCTGCTCTCATCTGCACCACGCAACAATAAATCCCCATCGCTCAGAGCTTGCACATTGCGCATGCTTTTGCTTTTTACTAACCTCCATGCTTGCACAAAACTGTTAGAGTATGAATCAACACATTCCTGATCTTCCAAACAGGTCTCTATGAAATCGCCAGAAGGAACAGGTGTTTCCATTCCTTCAGAGGCTGTAGACTCTCCTTCCTCGTCCGCAAGATACGGAGAGCAGCTTGCCCTGGGTTGTTTGCTCTGCTGAAGATCAGGACTAGAATTCCTGCTGGTGCCAAGGAGCTGCTCTTCCTCAAAATCTGAGGTGGAAAGGTCACCGCCCCAATGATCTGGTTTGGATTCATCAAGCTGCGTGAAATAATCGGAGTCGGCAGTGTCGGATGTATCCAGCAGAGCACTGCCAGCTGCTTTACTGTCAGTCAAAGAGCAGTGATTTCTCTCTAGAGAGACGTGTGGTGATTTATCTGCGACCCCGGGAGGTGCGCCTTGAGCCAGTCTGAGCTGTAGAATGTCATTTATTGTAACTTTTTCCATGTCATCCCAGAAGGCAGAAATGGCGTACACGTGTCGAGTGTGACCTGTAGCCACAGTACATGTTTCAGGGTTGTCTTCTGGAGAACAAGGTGTGAAAACAGGAATAGAGGCGGGGCTGAGCTGATCTCCAGATAAGCCACACACAGAGGGTGAAGAGTCCATGTCATGCGTTCGGATTCCAGATGTCAACGTGGAAATGCTGCCCTGGGCGCAGCGTGTGTCCTTTTCACACGCAGAGTCTTGGTCTGGCGTCTTGCTCACAGTTTGTGCAACAGATGGAGGAGTCGCTGTGTTCTCTTCAGCTTCCATCAGAAGCTGCTGAGGCTCCTGGAACGATTCGGTAGCCGGTGGATAACTGTCAGACTCACAGCACTCAGCCGTGTCTGCAAGCACGTCAGACTCCGCTCTGTCTGGCCCTGGAAGGCCTGTGTTTGTGCATTCATCATGGAGGCTTGGCGCTCGGCAGCTGGGGTCATATTTGGCTCCATTATGTTGACCAGATGTTAAAGACAGTTGTAATAAACAAGGATTAGCCAGAACATTTGCTTTTTGAATCTTTTTGCTAGAGGATTTGTCATAATTATTATCCCTCGCTTTCTCATTATCAAACTCCACATGGTTTTTCTGTAGTTTCTCCCACCCAGAGCTTTGGGACAGGCGTTTGTTCTTACTGGGCTGTTTTAACCTTCTTTTTTTTTTGGCTGAGGTGACACGCACCCTCTGTCGTGCGGGGCTGTCATTCACTGTCACAAACCAGCGTTCTTTTTCTGTTCTTAAAGTGACATCGCTCGCAGCTCCAGCCATACCACGTGGCCCGTTCCCGGATAGATCTTCAGCTCCCTGCTTGCGGGGAAGTGGGTCGCATGTGGAGGAAGTGTCACTTTGCCATTCTCCGTCAGCGTTTTGCCCATCATCTGCAGTTCGTTCGTTCTCAGTTCGCAACGAGGTTGTGATGCGTGCGACGTGCTCGGCAGCCCTTGTGTTCACCTCTGCAGCGTTAATGGCTGAGTAATTGAGACAAACCTCCCATCTTTCACCTTCACTGTCAGCTTTTGACGAAAGGTCATCATTCTCTCCTCCTGAATGGCTGTGATTACCACCGCGTCGTCTTGATGTGCTCCTTTTCGCTTTATCACCCGTTGCAGGAGGTTCTTGCCCCTCGTGACCTGCGGTGAAGTCAGAATCCTCTAAATCACTGAGGCCCCAGTTATCAGGGCTGGCAGGCAGTGGCTGAGACAGAGCACACTCTTCACACTCCTCATTGAACCTCATCCATTCATCTTCTACAATGCGCATACTGTGATCCAAGTCATCCATTTCGACACCTTACATTCGTTTCGACCTGCAGAAAAGGGGGGGGGGGGGAAAGCTTTTGCTTTTGGAATCAATTCAGAGAACATTTTTTTTCTGGCATTTCTTGTTGAAACGTCAACAGGGAATGGCCACTTGGAAGCAACAACAATTACAACAAAAACTGTTGTATAAGAGAACAGAAATGCAGCAAAGCAACACCAGAGCACCTTGGTCACAAGCTCAATAACAAACCTCAAAATACCCCATGGCCCCTCTCTTAATCACATGAGCTGATATGAAAAATCCAGCAGTCCAATATCAACAAACTCCATCACAAAACGTTTCTGAACATTCACTGACTTTCAGACTGTTTAATCGTGACATTGTCACAGCGTTACAAATGCATTTCTACGATTTTGTTTAAACGTCCTCCTTAAAGTTGTCTTTCCCATCATCCATACAACTAACACACATCGACAGCTCTGTTGAGTCCATGGGTCTCTGCGGGTCAGTCGGGAACCTACCTGCAGCAGGAAGACAGACGGTCCAGTCTGAAGGTGTCAGGAAGCTTGATGTCCGACTGTCCTTGCACGTGTCAAACTGGAGTGTGGCCCTCAGCTGTTATAAATAGAGGAGAATGTCCAGTCACATGTAGCAGCGACAGCAACCGTGACTCCTTCCTCTGACAGAGGTGACATTTCACTGCTACAAAGGGAAAACGTTCATAGATATTTGAGGTAAATGACTGAAAGTATTAAAATGGGTTAAAACAAAAACAAAATTGTACTGCTTCCTTAGATGTTGCAATCATATACACTGGTCCTGCACAGTGAAAAAAAACCACACAAACAGTAAACTTGATCATAAAACCCCTCTGTCATGAGCTCTGCCTAACAATTTCAATTTGCCAGTAAAGACTGAATCACACAGGAAAACATGCTGATTGTCTATATAATAAATGAAATGCACACAGGAGACATTTGGCTGTGCAAAGGTGCTTTATTTCAACAAATTTTAAACATTTAACATTCTTTCTTGCACTGAAACTAGACTATACATTATTACAAAAAAGAGGACACTTGTATAAAACAGTGCGTACACACGCTCAGCTTATGGTTCTCAGTGCAACAGCAAACATTTGAAGTAGCGTTAGGATTATTCACCATATGATTGCTGCCGTTTTTAGGTTCACTTCATATGGCTTCACACATAAAAAGCACAACTTTAAAGCTAAAATATAAAACTATATATAAAAAAAAAAATCCAGCAAATAAATCTACATAGGCAGGCTTGCTTGAAGATGCTGTAAAGGCCACTGGACACGATTCAAATACCCAATTATTCATCACCCACAAAAGAATGTTTCCTGCCTTTATGGCACAGTTTTGGCAAAAGTTAATTCATAAAATCTTCATCTTTTTAGGCATTTCATTCAAAAATGAAATGCCTTTTGATAAAGTGCACACTCGGGTAAACTTCAACTTTTACAACAGAAGTGGTATTTTAACACATTCTGCTGGACGGCTGACTTTAAATATGTATGCGTGGAATGTAATAAATGTAAGCATGATTTGTATGGTAACACATTCACTGTGGCTACACTCATGAAGGAATACAAACACAACAGTAAAAACATGAAAAGTAATCACACACACGACAGTGGCTGTTCTTGCCAGTCGAGTTCTCTCACCAGGCCTCATTCAGACCAAACTAAAGGTTATGCAAACAGCAGCAGCCCTGTTTCTTTGCAGGTCATATATGTGCAGCAGTGTCTGCAGGATATTAAAACAGATTCAGCCAATGTTGCTGTGACCGGCTGATTGGCTCTTAATAACCCGTAGACTGATCATTTGTTGTTCTGTCTCAGATTCAGTGCATGACTGTTAAAAGTAGATAATCCTATGGAAACAAACTGTCTTCAAAAAAAATAAATAAATAAAAAATCAGTAGGCTGCTACTTTATCTTAATGTTGCTGCTATTAAATTCATCTGCAAGTTTTGTAGCCACAAAACTGGGAAACGATAATCTGGCCCCGTTCAAATCTAAGAGAAATGAGCTCTCACTTCCTGATCTTTTTGTCTGACGTGTTCTGAACTGTTGCATGAAGAACGTGGCACGTAAATATTATAAAGCAACAGTCCAATGTTAGCTATGAGTGCATTTGACTACTTGCAGAACGTCAGCTGGTCTTCAGTCCAGTTCGGGACCTTCTAACAGTTTAAAAAAAAACAAACAAAAAAAACTACATAAGTGTTCCTGAGCATCCTCCTACACATTCAAGTCTTGGGTGGTGGCTGGGTGGACGGGGGGGACAATGGCGCTATTCACCGCTGATGCAACAGGTGGCCGCTCCCTTCTGACATACCTTGGCTTTCTCACTTGAAAAGAAAACAAACAAGGACTCATTGCATCACACACAATTCACATCTTGAAGCTTTGGTTTGCATTCAGCAGAAGAATGGTAAATATAGTAAGTTAGGAAAATTGCACATTTCACTCTGTCACGGTCTGTCGCCTCTTTGAATGCTATGATCTTTGTTTTAACTGTTTTTATTTCGTTTTATCACTGGCATATACTCCTACAGTAGGTAATGATTTTACTGCCACCTACAGCTTCATACAACATTGAATAACAACCTGAGCAACACACTCTGAAAGTAAGACTCACCTGATGAGGAGGGAATCATGACGGCCTGGAATGGAAAAGTAAATAAGTTACACATTTTCCTTAGAGACAGAAGCAGTTTTCAAACCTTGACTTTGTGCTGTGACTGAGTATTTGTGAATAAACAACCAAATTGACTTACTGTCTCACTTGGCTGGAAAATGAAGGCTGGGAACAAATAAAACATATTGTTAGACTGACATAGTTGACAAGTGACAGATGAACACGTAGCCTTGTAATTTAGGTTTGACGGGGAAATACAGCAAATGCCTCACAGGTATTACCTTTATTGCGGCGGTAGAAGATGTTAGGGAGTCTGTTTGAACGTTTGAGGTAGAAAAAAGAGGCAACAGATAGGATCAGGAACAAGCTGATTAACAGCGTTCCCAGGAGAAGAGAAGCAGCCACACCTGGACCTCCTGCCAATGAAAAGAGAAAAAAACAAATAAACTCAACTTGACCTGCTACTGATTCATATATTTATTTTTTCAAAGGCCAAAGTTTCTTACATATAACAACTTTTTCACAACAGGAGTTTTTTTTTTACTTTTTCACCAAAATTACCCAGGGAAAAAACTTTCCCTGAAAAAAGTACCTACTAGGGGGTTAGGACTTTTTTAGATTCCTTTTCAGAACATTTACAAGCTTTATTTTAGTTTCAAAAGATTCCATTCAATTATTTTTTGATCATTTGTAATACAGAGCAAAGGGACAAAGAAGTATAATGGAAAAGCAAACAACACAGCTTACCAGGGATTTATTTATTCTATTTTATTTTTTTAAACTTTGTGGAAATGTTGGTGAAAAAGGGGCTAAAGAAACACACAAACCATAATTATCTTACCAATTTTTGGAATGACGGTAGTGACAGTTGTGTTATTTTTTTTCTCGATTGTGTAGTCTACAGAGCACACAGAAAATCAGATGCAATAAATAAATAAAATCACTTAAGCATTAATATCAACTTAACATGACATGCTTGTAGTTGCAGACACTTTTAAGCCTTACTGTAGGTACAGATTGTTATGTTGTCTAAATCCGCAGCTGCTGGATGACAGAATATGCAAACAGTGTTTCTATCCTCAAGGACTCGCAAGAAGCATCCTGAAAAGTAATAAATGAATCACTGATATAGTTTTCTATCTTTTACAACCCTTGAGTTTATATTTAATCTAGTGTCAGATTTTAAATTGTACATTTTGTACAATCGGTTTACTGCCCCCCCCCCAAATTTTCTTTTTGAATATTTTCAAAATATATTTGACTAAAGACTGGGAGTGAAATCACTGATGAACACTCACACGTCACTGTGGTTTAATAAATATTCTAGATTTGCACATGCTAATTAAACCACGGTTCACACTTTACTAAGCTGCTAAGTACTCCAAAACTCTTCAAAAAACTAACGTGCGTACAAAAAAAGGTGACTTGGACTCTACAAGTTTACACAGCATTACTTTTATTTATTAATCTTTTTTTTAACAATAATAACAATAATCTCAATAATGAAAATAGACAATGGTTCCTTGTTTTACCTGGTTCACAGCGCGTATCATTTGAACATGAGCTGTTCACTTTCTGTTTCTGGCCACAGCACTCAAGCGTGTTCTGTAGGGCCTACGGAGAGATCACAATTCACAGGTTAACAAACTAGAGCCAGCCCAACAGAACACACACCAGCCCTGAAGCTGTGTGGCAGTTCTGTGTTGTACCTTAGTTACTGGTGTCTCTGGTCTGATGAGGATCACAGTTGCAGCAAACACCAACAGGAATGACAAAGCCATGACTGATCCCTTTAAGATCAAACAGAATTTAATCAGAGCTAATCTGTCAGGCTCAAGTTTAAGACACACAATTTACATTGATGTGCAAGGATGACAATTTGAATTGTGAAAGATAACAGTATTTCATTACTTGGATAATTACAAGTAAGATTGAGTTTAAAACTGAGTCGGGTTGATTATTTCCACTGGTCATAATTATACGTTACAGTGTATATTTTACAAATTTGTACATTAATATGACGTGAGTATCAAACGTCCACCTGTGGATCATATCCACAACCAAACTCCAGTATTATTAAATCATTCAACTTTTTCGGAAAAGCTTTAAACAAAAGTTTGTCCTAATTTAAAACACAATCATGCAGTATAACAAGGTGTTTAGCTTGCTAGCACCTGTCAAGGGCATGTGTTGTGATTGTGCTCTGGATCTAAACTAAAACATGGTCTTCAGAGGTAGGTTTCACTTGATATATTATGATATTATGCTTAAATGATGTATTTTACATTAACAATGATGTTTACAATCATAGACTGAGCAAAATGCACATTGTCGATTTTGAAAACGCAACGAAGTTCACTCACCGGCCAACGCCAAGCTTCGGTTTGGCCAAAACGGCAGTGGAGAAACCGCCAGGTGGAATCAGGTACCAAACTATAATAACTCTGTCATTTATATTCGTTAGGCTTTGGCATTAAAACTCTTAAAACAGTGACAACTTGTGACAACCCTAAAGTATGTGGCCATGTAGCATACGCGCTTTCGTTTAGCATATACACTTCCGGGTTCCACTTTCAAAACATGGGTATCTGTGTGCTACATTCAGTTACTGTAATTTTAGATGCCCGTGTCTCATAGAATATTATGCAAAATAAAAGTTGACCAAATAAATCTAAATTAACATGTCGCAGAATGACCAAATTCAGTTAATAATTTAGCTGCTTCTTGTAAATATTGTCAAATCAGTCAATATCAGGACACGCTCCATTAACTGGCAAACTCTTTTAAGTCTTAAGGTATAATCTATAGTCTCTAATCATTTAGAAAGTTAGTTTTAGGGCTGTGGAGGAAAAACGAGTTTCGTTGAAGCTAGTCAGAATGCGCAAATATAGATGTATGTCCATTCAGCTGCTCTGCTAAACGCATTTTAATTTATATGCTGAGGATAATATTGGTTTTTATCTCACCAAAATTACAAAAGTACGCTGTTACTAGGGGCGATATTTTCCAACGTCCTTAAATGCAACATATCATCGTTCTGCGTCAGTACCCAGCGGGAGATTTAAAGTCTCGCGAGCAAAGGGGTTGATGTTTTGTCAACAGAGCGTGCAGAACTGTGAGTAACGATTCAGACATAATCATGTAAAATGTATATCAAATATTACTAACCAGCAGGTGAAAATTGTTTGATATTCCAGTTACTAGTAGCGAATGCTTATTGAACTGTAAATTTACTCACTGCTTATTATATGTATCCTCTTGGGCTTCTCGACAAAGCTAAAGTTAGCTAAAACTATCTTCACTAAATCCACTGATTGCTGTCAAGAGTTGGTTAAATGGCAGTCTTAATAAAACAAAGGTCACCATGATATGTTCTTTTTGTAAACCGTTAAAGAAACACAATGAACCATACCAGAAGCATAAAAGAAATGTTGAACATTCCAACTGGTAGCAGGTGGGTAACTTTCCTTATATTCATTGTACCACATACTTTAAATATTTTGAGAGGGAACTGTTGCCAGTTCTTTGAAGTGCTTCATTGTGAGATATTCAGACACATAAAGGTGTTGTAAGAAGTGTTTGACATATGTGCTTATCTCTTTCTCCTTTTCTGAACACAATAATCATTCATTACTTTTCAATCTCATCAAACGGTGTGGGGACATTATCAGCAGAAACATGGCTACCAATAGCTACTGCAGTTTTACAGACGCCCAGTTTTTCTTTGGGTCCCAGTTTTGGCCTGAAAATTCTCAAAGTGCTTCTCAAGATGTGAGTTTGTCGTCTAGAAACTCCCAACAGAGTTCGGAGGTAAGGTTTTTTTGTATTATTGGTATGATATTAAGTAATGACACATTCTTTCCATATATGACGACATTGTACCAAACCCCTGTTGATTTGATGGAATTTATTCCCGATACTGAAATAGAAATATTTAAGCTATACTATACCATATCTATTTTTAAATAGTCGTAAAGCCATTTTGACTTTTAACAATCAATAACTGAAAAACAAAGCATGTCTGTCTGGCACATTTATGTGTCTATATTGGAAAATATTTTATTTGCTTTTAGGGAAGCGAGCCAAAGTATGCACACAGTTACCTCACCAAGCCTCTCTTATTTGGAGAATTTAAGGACAAAAGCAAACATTTTGGAATCCTGGATAAATTTCAAGAGGACAGGAAAAGAGCAACAGAAAAAACTGAGAGGTAGGTCTCCACAAGTGGTACATCGCCTTCAAATTTACACTTGATTGATGAATAAGTCAGTTATTTTATTAGAATATTTACTGTGTTTCTATAATTTTTTTTGTTGTTGTTTGTTTTTACAGTGATTCTGTCACCAAGGATCTTCAGCAGTTTTTGAAAGCTTTAGATGGTGTAAGTCATACTGGGAATCTTTACTGACAACACCACTCAAACTTTGTGTAATTTCTTTTTTTTTAATGCGACATTTTCTAGATTCAACAAAAATTGAATGGAACACAGAACACTACTGCTGTGTGTCAGTCGCTTCATGAAAAAATTGACAAGTTCACATCAACATGTAAGTTTCTTGGTTAATGTTTATTACAAAAAAGGAGCCCACTGCCATCATTCTGTTGACTGCTTATTAATTTTGCATTAAATCAATTCAATATTATAATATAACATTTAACAAAAACCTCTGTCTTCCTTGCCTTTGCAGTTGAAAATGATTTTAAAGGCCTCCAAAGTGATGTTTCCCAGCAGTTTGAGACATTGCAAAACAAAGTAAGCTCCCAGAAAAAGGTGTTAACTGACTTAGAAGAGAAGGTACAAAAGGTGAGTACGTGAATGTCAGGGGAAGATAATACCTAGAGACATAGATTATCTTTTATTTATTTAATCATTCAGAATGGAGAGGCCACAGCAGTGCTTGCCTCAAATCTGGAAAGCATAAAGAATAGTCTGGAGTGTCTGAGAGAAGACCGGGAGAGAAAACAAAGCATGGTTGACGAGGCTCTGAAGCTGCTCAACGTCTTAGCGGAGAAGCACTCTGTCAGAGCTGCTGCAGTCAGAGTGATGGACACTGCTGCTCAGACGTCACCAGAGTTTGTACGTCCAGTCTGTGACAAGCTGCCAGAAAACAAGCTGAACGACACGCAGCTAAAACGTGTGTCGCACAAGCTCGAACCTCCTCAGTGCCCCGCCCAGATTATAGGCAGAAAGAAACTCTCTCTCAGAGGTCATAGGAGCCAAAAGAGGCCACTGGTGCTCTCCCAGAGGAGTAACTGCAGTGTTTCAGATGAAAACCGTCCACCGCTCAGAACCTGTGTTAAACAGCAAAAAGTTTGTAAACTGACCACGGCGCCCCGACAGGACAGTGTCGCCCCAGACCTTCTGAAAGGAGAGAGTAGGCGAAGGACAGAAGGCAAAGGTTCTCTCCTCACCCCTCTCAGCTGCTGGTCTCAGGACAGCAATAGCTCCCTTTGCCCAGAGATGGAGCCCATCCCCATCTCAGGGAAGCTCTCATCTGAGTCCCCAATAGGGACCCCACCCAAACCTGCAGGCCTCTGGCAGCTGTTTGACATGGATTCTGACTCTCTTTTAGGCTTTTAGCTGTAAGCAGGGGTTAGAACAAACATCTCATTCGTAGTTTTTGAGAACAGTACTATAAAAACATAAGTACATTTGTCATTCTCCCTGTTTTTGTTTCTAATTTAAATATTGTGATTGTGTTAAGTTTGTGAAATGTATTTATTTTATTTTATTTATAGTTTATGTATTTATGCTCCTGGAATCTTAATTAAATCAAACCAAACCCACCTTCCTGTTCCAAGTTTGAGAAGCCACATTGCCAAGTACAGTGGTTGTGGCATTGGAGCCTTGTTGCCATTGGTAACAACATTTGTATCTGTGTTTGGTTCACATTTGTGTCTGTGAGATTATAATCAATATGAAAGATAGGATACAGTTCAAAACACAAAAACAGAGCTTGTTGCGTTAAATTGCATTAGTTTTGATAAAATGAATGTCAATGTTAATATTTCATGATATGATGCCAAACAACAATAATACAATAAAATCCACTTTATATTATAAGTCTGGATTTAAATTAACTTTTTTTGAAGGAAAAAAAAGCAACAAATTGGCCTTTTAAAATCCTTTTTGTACAATTTTTATCAAAGTAAAAGAACCAGAGCATTAAGCGTTCTAGAGCAATTAGGCAATCGAGCAGTTTGCATGAAATCAATCAGCAGATGAGCAGATTGTTTCAGCCTTTGACAGTTTCCAAATTTACTCATATCAGGGCAATAAATTAAGTTATAGTGTAACTCAGACAACATAGACACGGATAAAAATATTTAAAGAATTAAAGATAAAAAAGTAGAATAATAAAGAAATAAATTGTTAGCATCTCACTTTTTAGAAGTGAGATGCTCAGTTCCTGTGGAACAACAAAGCTACTGAAACAATGCTACATCTGAACAACAATCTCTTGTCCTGTGCAAATCTTTAACCCCCCACATCCTCTCCCATGCAAAGTGCTCTAAGACTTTAAAAGTGAATATCTTCTGTGCAGCAATTTGTGCATTAATAATTGTTTTCTGTCACGATTTCAGACTTTGACCTGTTCTGACAGGGGTGTCACACTTTAACCAAGTCTGCCGGTGGGGACATGAGCCCCCTCGGGTTCAGATGTGCCACTAAGCAAACGTCGTAGTTGTCATGCATCAGGGCACGCCGAGCCACCACCGTCCATCGGTTGTCCCAGGGATCCAGTTCCAAAATGTCCTTTATAATATCCTCATGTCGATCTAAGGTTAAATACGAAAGAGGAAATGTGGAGGAGCCATTTGAAAACACTTCTGTATCTGCATCCAAGTACGGATTGTGGATTATATTACCTGCTCCTTTGTAGTATCCACACACATAAATCTTTCCCGCCACCGCGCCTGCATTAGGTCCACTGGTGCGTAGAGACAGCTGTGGACACGGAAGACGAGGCCCGTCCCTCCAGAAATCGCCGTCAGGATTGTAGATCTCCACTGCATCGAGGCAGCGGCGTGACTGCCCGCGGTCGCCACCCTCACAGCCAATACCTCCTGGGAAAAATCATCATTTGATTATATAATATTCACATTTCTAAGTTGAAAAGAGAAATCAAAAAAAAAAAAAGCCTCACCCATGACAAAGATTTCATTATTCAGCACGACAGCACAGCAGCGGTACTTGGAGTACTTCATGGGGGCTAACTCTCTCCACTTATTTGTGTTTGGATCGTACTCCAGAAGGCGGTTACTAAGACGATCAGGCTCATCATCCATACTGAATGTCTGCTTTTTAGAAGGGAAGAAAAATAAGTCATGAAACCCTCACATGCCCACAGAGAAACGCTAACCCTGACTCATTTTAGATGTGTTTGTTATATTGGAGTTCCTCATTTTGACAACCGTCCAGTTAAATGCAAGCAGCAGCAGCGGACAAGAGACCTGTGGCGTTCGACCGCCCATCACGTAAAGGCGGTCATTCATTCGGACCACGCTGTGGTAGGCCAGAGGCAGAGGCAGGGCTGCTGCACTACGCCAGGGTCCCCCCTGCAGTGACCATCGCTCCACACAGTTGGTGATGAGATACTGGTTCTTCAGCCTCATTTGCCCACCCAACAGGTACAGGGTATCACCCAGCGATCCCAGGGCGTAAGAGTCGCGATACTCTGCTGACGTCAGGTGCTCCCAGCTTCCTTGGGCCTCTACTTTGTACCTGGAAATCCAAGACAGCCATGAACCCCTGCACTGGCGAAGAACTGCAACATTACTAAAAGTGCATGTCTGACCTGTAAATCTCAACATTTATGTCCTTTTGTCTGGCAGCTCTGCGCACACCTGCCTCTCCGGCCACTATGATGCAGTTACTTTCAGTTACGACCCCGGCGCTCACATACCCCAGGGCTTCTCCATATCGAGGTGAGGTTATGTAGTACACGCGTGTGGTGGACGGAGCGTAGCAAAAACTTTGCTCTGCGTAGTTGGCATATCGTGATCTGATCCCACCACCGTCGTTCCCGATGCAGAGCAGGAGATCTGTGGTCTCCATGCCATAACGCAGCTTCAGTTTACGTGGAACAGCTGCAGGATGCATGGCTGAGACTTCTAAGGCCTCATTGACCATCTCTAGACATTCACCTTCAACCAGCAGGGCCATGTTTCTCTTCTTCATCTCTCTGAGATAGTCTGGGTTGACCAATGGCAGACGAACCTTTCGAAGGAGTTCGGGCAGGTGGATGAGGCGGACCTCTCTTTCTGTCACACTACTATGCTTCACCCAGGAAAGAACCACGTCCAGGATGGACTCCTCTCGGGAAACATTAAGATCATCAGACATCAGGAGATTTCCCAGCTGATGGGGCTCCAGCTCTAGGACTTCCTCATGCTGGCAGACTTGGATGAAATGTTGCCTCAGGTAGCGCTGTGCATGTTCAGCAAGATCTTCTGCACCCAGGTCACGGGCAAAGTAATACACGCCAAGGCAGTTAGAAGCATCCATGTTTTCAATCATGTGGTTTTGACATTGAATGAAGACGTTGTCCATCTGCAGAAGGAACGCCGCAATGGAGATTCCTTGTACGTTGTTGTTATGAAGAGGAAGATCTGAGCAGTACATGTAGTTGAGGAGGAGGGCCAAGCTCTCAGCAGAGGTGTCACGCAGGAATATTTCTCTGTCGTTGCACTCACGCAGGCCGCATGTGAACATTACACGGAAATACGGACTAAAGGCAGCTAGAACTACCCGGTGACAGGGAAAACTGATGCCCTCTGCAACCAGCACCACATCCGTCAGATGTTCTGTCTCCCTCATCTTCCTCAGCTGGTCGAGCAGCGCTAACCCATGTTTGGCTGTAAGATCCATGTTGGCTCAAATTTTGAAGTGTTGTTGCCAAGCAGGAGTTCTCTGATGTTAAAAAGGAGCAAAGAGCTTCTTGCTGAAAGATAAGAAAATCAGAAACAAACTTGATGAATTACTTCATCAACAATAACAAACCAGACATTAGATATTAAAATTATTGCCCAGCCAAGAATTACAAAACCAGTCTCATGACTTTTGGCAAACAAAACAAGTTCCTAACTTCCTACTTAAATGGCCTCGAAATAAACTTTATCCATTGATTGGAAAAAAAAAAGGTCTAAAGAAAGTGATTTAAAAGATTTATTTAGCCATCTTTAAGTTAAAACAAGGAGCTTTCCTTCCATAATGTGCAAAATAGTACAAGTTAACAAAACATCACACAATTCCCAAGTACAATTCTTACCATTTGAGTCAAAAAATCCCCCCTTTCAGTTGTGATCTTTGGTATAAAGAGTCCAACAGATGTATATTTTTACATCAGATGACATGTGTTGCTGGTTAGTCGTGGGGCTTCAAGAGGGTCTGGGCAGTTTTAAGAGACAAAGATATGTTTGCCCTCCTTTGCTGTGGCGCTCTGAGCCACTCAACCAAAAATAGACCGAGCTACGGCATATTGTAAACAAGCCAGAATGGGTTCAGGTTATCAAGGGAGGGCAGGAGTTTAAGCCATGACATTGATAAACATGAATCATTCGGACAAACTTAGAATGTCCTATATGAAATGCATCATATTGCTTAGCTTCGTTTGTTGTTTCTCTGTCAGTTTGTTTTTCTAAGTCATGTGCTTGGGTGCATCAAAAGACCGAAATAAAAGAATGAGTGTCCCGTTTCACGAGACCCTCTTAAAGGCATACTGAACGCTACACTTGTCACAATGTAATTCACTGTGTTGGGATATTAAATATATATTTAGGATAAAACACTTAACAAGTTCAGCATTAAGAAGGACACTCTTGTCCAAAGTTAAAGTATTTTCCGCCAAGCTTTTTTATCTTAATTTTGCTAGTTAATAGAAAAAAGCAGTATCATGGAAATCCCGTGAAGATGCTCAGCCCTCCACATCCGGACTATAGTTAACCATTATTCTGTGTCAGATATATACATGCAGATACAGCTGTTTTTGTGACACAGGGGTTGTTGGTCAGTCTGCATGACACATAGAAAGCCATAGAATTATATCAGATCGGCACAGATTGAGCCCAATGGAAGTTAGGCAGAGATTTTTAAAATATAGGGTCGAGCGGGAGGTGCTTGACGAGCAAAAACTGGAAGAGGTAGCGCAGAGGAAAACTTACTCAGACACTCATCGTCCTATAAGAGAACGGATTAAAGGCTCCATAAAGTAAGGTCAACTTTTTTATCTCACTCTTTGAAGCCTTGTTGCACCTTCAAGTTAAAGCAAATGTGTTCTTTTAAAACAGCTTCCTCCAAAATCTTTCTTTTGTGTTTGTCTGTGCACCCGCTTTCTTCCAGGTGTACAGTGCCAAGACTGAAAAAAACAGTGCTCAGCATCTTTCCTGTGCTATACTGGCTGCCCAAGTATTCAATCTGGGATTACGGGATGCCGGACCTCATTTCTGGGATCAGTGTTGGCATTATGCATCTGCCACAAGGTATAGAATGAGTTCTTCATGGCAGAATAAAAGGTTACTGCACTAACATTTACATCACTTTCCCCTGTGATGCATCCTCATATACATATGCGAACACAGACGATTGTGCCATGTACTCATTCCCAGGTATGGCGTATGCATTACTGGCTTCCCTGCCTCCAGTGTTTGGGCTCTATACATCACTCTATCCAGCACTGATCTACATCTTTTTTGGGACGTCCCGTCACATATCGATCGGTGAGGGGAGAGTCAGAGTACTCCGGGACCCTTTTAGTCCTGTCTGTAACTGTGTCTGTGTTCAGGTACATTTACTGTGCTCAGTATCATGGTGGGGAGTGTGACAGAGAGACTGGGGCCAGACGTGGACTTCCTCAAATCAAATGGGACCAATGTCACTGGAGAGGTGGACACAGACAGCCGAGACTCCTACAGGGTACAGGTGGCTGCTGCTACTACGGTCCTGGGAGGACTTATTCAGGTCTGACAACAAAATCACATCTTAACTACTGTTGAAATATCTCCCAGGATTAAATATATACACTCTAATGGTTTGTTTAGGTGGCACTGGGTTTGGTTAGGTTTGGATTCGTGGGCACATACTTGTCCGAGCCCTTGGTGAGGGCTTACACCACAGCCGCTGCAGCCCATGCTGTGGTGGCACAGCTGAAGTACATGTTTGGAGTTTCACCGACGCGGTTCAGCGGGCCTTTGGCTTTGGTTTATGTGAGTTCAATCAAGGCTGTTGTTTTTGGGTGGAAGCTACTAAAAAATTAAGTTGAATCAAATTAAATTAAATTGATAAGTAGAGAGTGGATTGAAATCCCACTGCCCTGTGAAAAAAAGTGGGAAAAAAAAGTTTTACACACAGTCGCTTTTTCCTTTTCTTCTTTGTCAGACCTTGATGGATGTTTGCTCCTTGCTTCCATGCACTCATCTGCCCACTCTGGTGGTCAGTGTTGTGTCCATGGTGATCCTAATTGCCACAAAGGAGCTGAACTCTTTCCTCAACCCCAAGCTGCCGGTGCCCATCCCAGCGGAGCTCATCACAGTCAGTTCACGTTATGAAACACATTACCAAACATTCCGTGATGTCACGTAACCTTTGTTTTGCGGCTGCTTATGTCGCAGAAAGGGGGGGGAGGAGGGGGGGGGGGGTCAAGGGGGAACCAGTTGAGTCAGCGGTACAGCAACATTCCTGCAGATCACAGCAAACTTGAGATTTATAGCTAATGAATAGGTTCACATTGACTGATTTACGAGCTTTTTAATGTTTGGCAGCTTGACTTTGAAGTTGCAAAATCTGTCTGTGTATGTGATGACACTAGATCGTGGCAGCCACTTTGATATCGTCCTATACCTGCCTGAACAGCAGCTACATGGTCTCGGTTGTTGGAGACATTCCCAGTGGGTATGCATTTGGATTTTAAAACACCAATCTCATGCAAAAAAGCGTATTGTACGACGCTATCCCCTCTTTGATTGGTACTAACTGGCTGTAGTTTGACCTCCTCTTCTACTCCAGTCTTAGCTCCCCCCGCGTCCCAGATGTCAGTCTTTTTGGAGAAGTGATCGGTGATGCATTTGCACTGGCTATTGTTGGATATGCCATATCCATTTCACTGGGAAAAACATTCGCCCTGAAGCATGGATACAAGGTGGACAGTAACCAGGTGAAACGGAGTTCTCATCAGTCTTTTACACACACTGTTTCCCTTTCGGTTCTAAACGTGCCTCCTGTCTTCACGTGTCTGCAGGAGCTGGTGGCACTGGGTCTCAGTAACACGGTGGGGGGCTTTTTCCAGTGCTACTCTGTCTGCCCGTCAATGTCTCGAAGTCTCATCCAAGAGACTACTGGAGGAAAGACACAAGTGAGTGAATAACAGAAGTCACCACGTTACACTAAATGATTGCGATTACCATTAAAAAGTAAATAAATGTATAAAAATATAACTACTTTTGTTTTTATAAATATATTGTGTTGTATAATTCCAGATGGCAGGAGTGGCATCAGCACTAATTGTATTGGTGACTATTCTGAAACTGGGACCTCTGTTCCAGGAGCTACCAAAGGTTTTTGTTGTTTTATTCTTGCTTCTGTTTCCTACAAAGGGAACTACAGTAAAATTGACTGTGTATGTCTTTTTTTTTGTTTTATTTGTTTCTCTCATTTGCACTTCTACAGAGTTGATGAAGTCTTTTACAATGTGTGTGTTTCAGGCTGTGCTTTCATCGATTGTCTTTGTGAATCTGAAGGGAATGTTTAAGCAGCACTCGGACATGGTCACACTCTGGAAAAGCAGCAAAACCGACCTGGTGAGAGGTCAGACTACTCCTGCCAGCTTGAATCGGGATCAGTCTCATTATTCTTGACGTTCTGTGCTCCCCAGGTGGTGTGGATCGTCACTTGGGTGTCGACCCTGCTCTTCAACATGGACCTGGGTCTGGCGGCATCGATCCTTTTTGCTCTGCTTACTGTCATCTTCAGAACCCAAACGTGAGACAGCTGTCTAGTTTCAGAACTTTCTCAGAATGTTTGCGTTGATTGTGTCTCTGAATGAAGGCAGTCTGTCAGTGCTTCACTTTAAAACTCCATTTCAGGCCAACCTACTCTGTTCTGGGAAACGTATCAGGGACTGAGCTGTATCTGGACATTGAGACTCACAGAGAGGTAAAGGACAAATATGGCGACCCAACAATCTGTTTGTACCCAGGTCAAAAACAAGTACTTTTACTATTTCACAGGCACGGCAAATTCCAGGAATAACTATATTTCGCTCTTCTTCTACTGTGTATTTTGCCAATGCTGAACTTTACCTAGAAGCTCTGAAGGAAAAGGTCTGTTTTTTCTCTTAATGATAGTCTTTTTTTTTTTTTTTTTTTTTTACTGCTACATCATTCATTATCTCTTCTCATATTCTGTCAGAGTGGGCTTGATATCAGTAAAATGATTATCTACAAGAGAAGGCAGGAGGCCAAACAGAAACGGAGAGAAAAGAGGGCTGAGAGACGAGCAAAAAGGCAGGAAAAGAGAGAGGTATTACTCTGGAAGCACCTCAGAAACACACTGATGGGCTACAGGTGGTTTTTGTGTTTCTCAAACTGTCTTCTTTTAGGAGAGACGGGCGCGGAGGGCAGTGAAGACACAGTCTGGACTGGTGGTCTTCTCTCTGGAGGAAGAGGCTGGCCAGGACGGCAAGTGGGACAACACATGCAGAGACAATGACATCATGGACACGGAGGAGCAGGGTTGGACCGAAAGGGAGAATGGGACAGTGTTCGTTATCCCGACCGCTCCTCAAGCACCGGAGGGCCAATCCAGGTGGGAATACCTGAAAGGAGGAGACCAAGACTGCACCAGCTTGGGGTGGATGTCTGAGCTGCAGGACGGGGACACCACCACCCTGGGCTCCAGCAGTGAGGACACACTGAGTCACGACTTGGAGCGAGTCTCTCTCGGGTCACTGGGGAAGTGGACCTGGGACATTCACTCCATCATAATGGACCTCTCCACGGCAAACTTCATTGACAGCGTTGCTATAAAGACTATGAAAAATGTGAGTCATAAAAGGCCAAATAAGTTTAAAAAAAAGAAAAGCAAACCCTTGCCCTTGAACTGTCCATTTCCGGAGGAGGAAGATTAATGATTAATGAGAAATATTGTTTACCTTGACAGATTTTCCAGGACTTCAGTGAGATTGACGTGGACGTCTACATAGCTGGTTGTCAAGGTGAGTCAGCCTTCTCATTCAAATGCAGCTGTATCATTTAAAACATCTATACATTTTCATTTCTCTTTTAAGCCTCTGTGGTGAAACAGTTAGAGGTTGGCGGCTTCTTTTCCGAGTCACTAACGAAGAGACGCCTTTTTGCAACTGTTCATGATGCTGTGCTGTACTGCCTGAACCACCGCGGAGCAACATCGCTGCCCAGATACGAGCCTTTGGTGGTGAGTATAGAGACTGTAGCCCTTCTGTGAAGCGGACTTATTTGGGATATGTGAGGACCCTTTTGAGCTTTTTTGTGCAGATAAATAGTTCAGCTAGTTAACTACTGCTTATGAATTGCTATATGAACTAATATTTTCTTATGTCTGATCAATTTCAGGACACATGCAGCAGCACACAATTCTGAAGATTTCAACCGAGAGGAAGGTTCACCACTGAGATTGGAAGATGGAATTTTTTTCATCAACAGCAATGTTTGGTGAAGGTGATTGTTGGGTTCAGTCCCTGAAAATAATACCAGTAAGTAGATTATTAGTTATTGTAAGTATATATGTAGATGTTGTTTGAAAATGAAGGAAGACGGAGAAATCATGGGGCTTATGTGCATTTTATTCACTGTGCAAGAGCGATACACTGCATTTTTAAGGAAAATCTCAGTACGAACCAGGCAAAAACGAACGACTATTTCAAAGATATGGAATAACGCATCACATTGTGCATGTGTGAAGCATTTTTGGTCATGGCAGCCATGAGGTAATGTTTGTTATGGTCATGTTGACATGTTCATTAGTCATTTCATATTCCAAGTAAAAACCCTTGTTGGTGGCAACAATGAAACGTGTGAAGCCAGTGCATGCAAATTCATGTTTTATCCCAACTCCTTCAACAAGTTAGTGCAACATTCCTATAAGTGAGACTTACAGCAACATAGAAACAGGAACAGTATCAAGAACTATTTACCAAATGCATCTCTCTACAATTGCATAAGCCCACTGTGACCTCATTCCCTGAAATAACCTTGTCCACACACTGGCCACAGGGGATGTTACCATAGAAATTGTGCAGAGGAGCGAGGAAGACTTTTTATCATTTTGGTTTTGAGACCCTGATCTGGAATAAGTCGTGCGTGAGAGAAGACGGATGAAGGGAGGGCTAGAGCTACAATTCTTGATGTATGTCTGAAAACTCTATGTCAGGGTCCAATGTGAGACCTTCATCCTCCTCATCGTCTGGGTTTTGTGAAACCAGCTGCTGGTAACGGACCTGACGCTGATAATCCGGATCAATGTTGATCCATTTGTTTGCGATCCATTTGGTACCACGGGTGACCACACAGCCGCCATGCAGCGCATACTCATCCTGCTCTCCAACCCAACCTATTAAAACAAAGATCAAAAGGTAAACATGCGTCCTAACCGAGCAAAGTATCCCATCACACCTGGAAATAACCTGATGTTATTTATTAATTAATAATTTTTGAAAGCGTCCGAAATTGGGTTTTTAGTTTAGCAGTGTTTTTATTTTAGCCCTGTGTCGTCCACCCAACTCTGTTGCCTATATAGTGAGTGGGCACTGAATGAAGGAGGGATTCCAGTAACACCCATGGTCTGCTATCGTAGGTAGTTGTGGTTACCTCGTCCATCTGAAAGGTAGTTGTACCAAAACACAGCCGTCCCTTTGCTAGGCTTCACTCTCAGGTTACTCTTGTTGCAATTCCTCCTCGTGTCCAACAGGTCGACATCATTATGGATGAGTGACTAGAATGAAAAAGAAAAAGCAATCTCACTAAATGTTGAGCATTGGGATGATCCGAAGACTAACAAACAAGTCAAGTGAGATTACACAGACATTTAAAACATGCACATGATGTACACACTGCTTCTCTTGGTACACAGTTGCAGACCTACACACATTTACGCACCACTTCATCATAGGTCCTGTTGTCTGCCACAGGGAATGCGGTCTCCCCACCCCCCTCAACAGAGTTCAGGTAGAAGAGAACTGTGATGTACCTGGGTGTGCAAAACAGGTTTAAATTGACACGCACGTGTAGAAAAACAACACACACACACGAGCGCATGCGAACAAGTGAACGGCACATGGCATACTCGTAAACATCGTAAAATGTAGAGACACAAAGACCAACAGGCCAGCCTCTATGATGGAGCGTCAACAAACAGTTTAGTAAGCAAACCAGACAGGTGAGTGTCGTGATCTCACCTGCACGATGTCTCGAACGGTGTGGAAGCATTGGCAGCGAGGCGCGTGTGCGTGCAGGCAGTTTCGGGATACACCGGGCCGCTGTCCTGGTGGGCATGGTAGTGTCCCCCCTCTTCATAACGGACCACCTGCAGAGGCTCACTGAGGTCCACTAATGTGGAGGGGAGACGGGTGAGACGAGTCACTCTGGAAAAAAAGGATTGGGAAGAAGAGGGGGGGAAAAAAAATACTGTATGTGCAAAAACATGTCAGCGTTTCGATCATCTTGAGCTTCAGCAGCAATCACCATGTGGCCCACCTACCTCTCCTTGATGTCCTGCAGCACTCGGTGGGCTCCTTTCCCCTGATACAGCCACGTGTGTCTGCTGTTCCTCACCAGCTGGCTCCTCTTTACTCCTCGCTGCAGCAGAAAACGCTGGAATGCGTCATTGCTCAGGAGCCTGAACTCCTCGAGACTCAGCAAACCTGCACAGAATGTAAAAACACGCATTTCATTCTGATTTAAATAATGATGTGCATTGTCAAAAAAATCCAATATTTTCTTGACCATTGTTATCTTTATCCGCTTTGAGCCCAGCGTAGACCTCTCGCAGGTTCTCTGGTGTGAGCCATATTCCATCCCTGACTCGAGAGTGAGTCAGTATCTGTTAGGGACGTAGCGTTAAAACTGAGATTTGGCTAAGCAAATCTGAATGGTACTGTCCTAAAAATGACATACACCTCATGGAGCTGCAGCTGTCCATCCTGGTTGATATCCAGAAGGCTGAAGATCTCATCTGGGCTCAGGTTGAGCTCCTTGGCCAGCTCTTCCTGGCCATCTTGCACCATAAGCTGGCTCTCCATCAGGCCTTTCAGCTGAGCAAGCTGGACCACAAGCCGACACTCATGCTCTGACAAGAACTCGGGGATCTCTGCAGAACAGGACAAGGTCATATACTGTATGAAAGAGTGTTTCTGCTGCATCACTTTAGGTGTTCCCGTTGTAGTTGTGTAAAGTGATTGCAGATTTGTATGTTTAAATTAGTATATGATGAAATAGAAGTTTTCGTACTGAGATTTTCTGTGTTTCCAAAGTGTGAAAGATTTCAGATATCAGTTTTACATAGATTATAATCTATTTAAGACACAGAAAAAACAGCCAAGATGACTGACTGTGGTGATGTGTTTGGATAGATGGTTTGTTTTTACCGAACAGCAGAGGTTTCAGACTCAGAGTCCGCATTTCGTGCACTCTTCCTGGCACCAGTGACACCCTCTGGACATGTCCCACCTACAGGATGGGCCAGAGAAACGATGTGCCAGAAGTAAAAGCATGACAGCATGAATCATCCCATCATGTTACTTACTCTTATTCCCTCGATTCTTGTGAGAGAAACGTCAGGCTTTGGTGACGGAGGTCCGGACGCGGGGCGCTGGTGGTCCCTGCCGGGGGCGTCACGACCCTGGCCGCTGGCTTCGTCCTGTCCGCTGCTGTAGTGCACGTACATCAGCAGCGCGATTACGTTGATAATGTAAATGTGAAAAAACACCATCACGACCACAAAGTAGGAGCGGGAGCACACGCTGCTCTTGTTGCAGGGGAGACGCTCGCACGGCGGCCGGACCGACGGCAAGGTCGGAGCCGCGTCCTGCGCTCCGGGACTTTTCTGCTTGCCTGTCATTTCTCCCGAGATTTAACAGAGCATCGCAGAGTTTAGAGGCACAGAGAGATTTAAACCTATCAATACAAACGCCTTAACATTTTGGGGGGGCTGCTAAACTTGAATTGCAAAAGGCAATGATGCTGCATTCTGAAAAGCCACGGACGGGACATCATTTGAAAAAAAAAAAAAAACCCCAAAAAACAAAACAAAACAAAAAAACGCGTCGACACCGTCGGTGTCTTTACCACAGACAACAGCACTGCAGCCTCGGACAGTCTTGTTGACACTGCAGCAGTCCCAGTCAGCATCGGCACAGAGGCGCACTGCGCATCCCATCCACGCCGAAACTCATCCCATAACCTGGAGCTCACACCGTCTAAACCTTTTCTTTAAAACCATCCGAAAATAATACTAAAATAATACATTGGACTCTTCCTTATAAACCTCACACTGACTTAGCGGCAAGTCTTTCTGTTATGCAATACTGACCCCTGGTGGCCTTAAATAATAAGACAAGCGAGCAGGTTATGCAAGGTGACCGTTCCCTGCAGGTCAATTCAGCAGTAACTCTTAATAAAATAAACTACACAAAAATAAGTCCCTAATGCTTACTTTCAAGTGGGAATTTTTCCCAGATTGGTTACAATGTGGTGGTTATGATTTCACATTTTTGAAAAAGACTTCCTTTAATACTTTTAAAATGCTTTTTCATCGAAAACATAGTCATTGAAGAGACCAGAAGATGCATACAAGCTGTTTTTATTGACTTGTTACATCAAGACACAATGAACAAGTAACAAGGTAATCATATTGTATGACTTCCAATTACTTCTTGTCATCTTGAGTTTGCCTTTACTCTTCTGATTCCTTAATCTGAAATGACGTGGCAGTGGCCAATCAAACATTTGACACAATACAAAAAAAAGCAAGAATGATTTATGTGTGTATTATACTTATTGAGTTTACCTTGACAATCTCCCGACTCTTTGCCCTCAGCTTGTTGACCTGGGACTCGGCGATGTCAGCTCTCTCCTGGGCCTCCTCCAGCTCGTGCTGCACCTTCCTGTACCTGGTCAGGTGACTGTTGGCCTGCTCCTCCTGAATGACAGAGCAAAGTCAAGACAAGTGAAAAGGAGCAAGTGACATGTTTAAAAAGGTGAGTAATTCTTATGAGAAGCAGGTATACTCACAGAATCCTCAGCCTGGCGCTTGTAGGATTTCATCTTCAGCTGCAGCTTGTCCACAAGATCCTGAAGTCTGACAAGATTTTTCTTGTCCTCCTCAGTCTGACAGAAATCAGGAATTATATATTGTTGTTAAAGGATACAACTGCTACAAAAGCACTGGTATCGTTACTCTATAGTTTTCTAATTATGAGTAGGTTGTTTGTATAACTGGAAATACCTGATAGGTGAGCTCCTTCACTCTTCTCTCATATTTCCGCACCCCCTTGATAGCATCAGCGCCTCGTCTCTGCTCAATCTCAACTTCACTCTCTAATTCACGAACCTTTTGTGAAGACAAGTGCAGGAATTTAAAATATGAAGTGTGCCATAAATGTGTATTTTTTTCCATATGAAACATACCCTAGCCTCCAGTTTCTGGAGCTGCTTCTTGCCTCCCTTCATGGCCAGATTCTCAGCTTCATCCAGACGGTGCTGCAGGTCCTTCACTGTCACCTCCAGGTTCTTCTTCATCCTCTCCAGATGAGCGCTGGTGTCTTGCTCCTTCTTCAGCTCCTCAGCCATCATAGCAGCCTGACATTTTACACACATTGAATAGTTGTTTTTTTTTTGGCTCGTTGCAACAAGTAGTACGCTGTTCTTTATTCAGTTAACTATGAAAGCCACACTCACATCAGTGATGGCTTTCTTGGCTTTTTCTTCAGCATTTCTGGCTTCCTGGACTGAGTCTTCAACCTCACCTTGGATCTGGATTAAGTCAGCCTCCAACTTCTTCTTGGTGTTGATGAGGCTGGTGTTCTAAAAACATTATAGACTGTGTTATATTCTGTTATGCTGGTTGTGTAACCACTAAAATCTGTATTTACCTGGGAGTGCAGCAGCCCCACGCGCTCACTGGCATCAACCAGCTCCTGCTCAGCCACTTTGCGGCTTCTCTCCGTCTGCTCCAGTGCTGCTCTCAGCTCCTCGATCTCAGCCAGCATCAGGTTGTTCCTGCGCTCTACCATGGCAACCTGCTCCTTCATTTCATCCTGACCTCTCAGGGCTTCATCGAGGTGCAGTTGTGCATCCTAAATGGAAATTTACAATATCATTTAACTGTAGTCTTGAGAAAATGAATCATCTTAGCAGTGATTAAGGAGGCACCATACCTTCAGCTGTCCCTGGACGTTTCTCAGCTGTTTCTGGGCTTCAGCCGCCTGACGGTTAGCGTGGCTCAACTGAATCTCCATCTCATTGAGGTCTCCCTCCATCTTCTTCTTGATTCTCAGGGCATCATTCCTGCTCCTGACCTCAGCGTCCAAGGCGCTCTGCATGGACTCAATCACTCTTTGACTGTTCCTCTTGATCTGCTCTATCTCCTCCTCTTTCTCAGCGAGTTTCCTGTCAATTTCACTCTTAACCTGGGTGAGTTCCAGCTGAATGCGCAGAATCTTGGATTCCTCGTGCTCCAGGGTGGCCTTTACAACAAAACATAGAATGTGTTACTCCAAGTAATTTTAAAAAAGCTTTCATTGCACTATTTTGTCACACAGTACCTCTGCCTCTTCAAGAGAAGTCTGAAGTTCACATTTCTCTGACTCGGCTGCCTTTTTTCCTTTCTCCAGTTCATGAATGGTTTTACCAGTCTCTCCAAGTTGTTCAGTTAGATCAGAAATCTCCTCTGTAAAGAAGTTGGTTTTTAACATAATTTTATTTAAAAAAAAGAAAAAAAAAGACATGACTTGAATGAGGTGGTAATAGGCCACATAGCATACTGTTTTAGCAACGGGCCACTAACTTTCTGAGAAGAATTATTTGTAATGCAGTACTGCGTTGGGGTGTGAGACATCAAATATATCGTCTTCACACGCTCTTAAATTATTTATCAAAGAACGTACATAGAAATATTGCTTACGTTGCAGATTCTTGTTCTCTCTCTTCAGGGTCTCCAGATGGTCCAGAGCTTCTTCATAGGAGTTTTTCATCTTGAACAGTTCAGTGCTGAGAGAACGAGCTTCTTTCTGAGCTCCCTCCAGCTCTGCCTGGCTTTCTTCATACTTCTGCTTCCACTCTGCCAGGACCTGGAAACATAAAAGAAGAAGAAATCCGCCGAGATTTAGTTATTCACATTTCTTTGGTTTTCAGGTTGGCAAAAGAGCGCAAAAATGTTGTTACCTTGTCAAAGTTTCTCTGCTTCTTGTCGAGGCTAGCTGCCAGAGCGCTAGCTCTGTCCACATCGATCATCAGGTCTTCCACTTCACCCTGCAGTCTCTGCTTCGTCTTTTCCAGAGAGGCACATTTGGCATTCACAGCCTCGATGGATTCCTCTGCATCCTGGAGACGCTGAGCGAGCTTTTTCCTGTTCAAAGCCACAGGTAACAAGTCTCATGAATGACGTCCATGTTAGTGCATGGAAACAGCATGATTCTGGGAGTGTTCCCTACTTGGCCTCCTCCAGCTCCTCGGTGCGCTGAATGGCATCAGTCTCATATTTGGTTCTCCACTGAGCCACCTCGCTGTTGGCTTTGGACATTGACCTCTGCAGCTCAGCCTTGGCCTCCTGCTCCTCCTCATACTGCTCTCTGAGCAGTTCACAGTCGTGACGAGATGACTGGACAGCGTGAGCCAGGGCGTTCTTGGCCTTAGAAATTCAGAGCAGTTTTTATTAGGTAGAATATTGTGCTAAAATCTGATCTTGAAGGTAAGCAGCATGTGCCGACAGGTAAACATTTAACTACGGTTGTATTTTCATTTTTCATACTTTGACTTCCTCCTCAATATGTCTCTTGAGCTCTTCAATCTGCTGGATAAAAGCCTGCTTGCTTCTTGTCAGCTGTGAGACCAGGGTTTCTTTCTCCTCCAACTGGCGACTCATTTCACCTGAGGAAATTCAAAAAATGCAAAAGTCAGTTGGATTAGAAATAAGAAGTTAGGAATTTTATTTTGTTATTTTATTATTTATTTGTACCATTTTCTGTTTGCAGTCGTGCCCTTTGCACCCCAATGTCATTCAGCTGTCGTACATGTTCGTCGCTTTTAGTCTTCATTTCACTCATTTGATCCTCAAGAGTACGACACAGTTTTTCCAGGTGGGTCTACAACGATAAAGTTCATTTGGTACAATGTTGCTGTAACATAATGGAGTGAAGGGACCCCATTGAAAACATTTTCAGTGTAACTTTTATTAATTTTCAGAATAAGTAGAATATTTCTAAATCTTACCTTGGATTTGGCAATAGCCTCCATGTTGCTTGCAAGGTCATCAATCTCCATCTTGTACTCGCTTTTCTCTTTCTCCAGCTTCTGTTTGACCCTCTGGAGATTATCAATCTGTTCTCCCAGCTCTGCCATGGTGTCAGCTTGCTTCTTGCGTAGAGCTGCAGCGGTGGCCTCGTGCTGCAGGGTGGACTCTTCAAGGTCACGACGCAGCTTCTGGAACTCGGCTTCGCGCTTCTTGTTCATCTCAATTTGAACAGATGTGGCTCCACCAGCTTCTTCCAGCCTCTCGCTGATCTCCTCAAGCTCCCTGGAGAGATCAGACCTCTGCTTCTCAACCTTGGCCCGAGCGGCACGCTCGGCCTCAATCTCTTCCTCCAGCTCCTCAATACGAGCCTAATATTCAAATATGAAAAAACGTGTAGATATAAAAAGGTGATCAGAGTTGTTAGGGTAAAGACATTCTCAGCCACGATTAAAACAACAAATAAACCTGAAGTTCTTTGATCTTTTTCTGAAACTGAATGCTCAGTGCTTGCTCATCTTCAATCCTGCTCAGAAGCTGACTTATTTCAAAGTCCTTCCTGTTAGGAGATAAATGTTGAAAAAAAGTTTGCTTGTTAACGATTGCAATAGTTTCAGTCCTTTTAGGAGAGTATGGGCTTCAAGGAAGAACGTGTCAAATGCAAATATCACACTCACTTCTTTATCTTCTCCTCAGACTGCTGTTTATCATTCTCCAGATCCATGATGGATTCCTGGGCCAGTTTCA
>BJFM01006155.1:4669-25198 GCA_016586285.1 Arothron firmamentum
CCGCCACAATCAGCAGCAGCAGCAGCAGAAAGGGAGTGAGAGAGGGAGAGAACATGTATTTGCTGAGCTCTACAAAATGGGGGAGAAAAGACTGCAGCCCACCAAATCATTCCCCCCGTCCGTCTTTCTCTCCCCTCCTTCCTCCCTCTTTCTCTCCAGTCGTTTCCCTCCATTTCTCTCCACCTTTGCTAATCTCTCTCCTCACTCTCTTTTGCCGAGCAAATCTACGTATTGGTCTGCTCTGTAGGGCACAAGCACAGTCTCACGAGCGCACACCTCAGCTTGCTTCTGTGATTAGGTTTCTGAATGCACCGCGAGCAGTTAAAGGGACAGTTCATCCCAAAATAAAAAACAGCCAGTAATTTTCCTCCTCCCTGTCATTTCTGTCAGTGGTCAGCGGTTGCAGGTGCAGAGACGTGCCGTCTCTGTCTGGAACATATCTGAAAATAGGCGTGCGGCCAGAGGGCCATGGTGGCGTGGTCGTGGGTTGTCTCGGCGGTGCCCCGTTCAGCCGACAAATGGAGAATGTGACAAGTTTCTTAGTAACCGAGCGCGCTGAAACATTATTAGGTATGTGTGCTGGTGACCTCATCAAGCATGACAAAACCGTTTACTGGAGCTGTCAGCGCCGGGCACTTTCAAGTCTGGTCTGTAACATTTCACTTGTTTAAACAGGACAGCTGGAGGAGACGTGGATCTGAATGATTGCAACGTTGATAACCAAACAAAAACATTTTGCACGCTGAATTCATGTGCACGTGAATTGAAGGTGACCATAAAACTAATTGTTCTATTGTATATCCTACAGCTTGTCACCTTGAGCGCTGGGTTTGTAGTCTTTCTAGCTGTGCAGTTCTGTTCACCGGAATTTGGTTTTAAGAGGTTAATAATCACCCGTAAATGCCACGGTCTTTGCAGGGATCCACAAAGAAGACGTGGGCGTCTGTCTTCTACCTGGGTCCATCTGTGACGGACAAATAAAGTCTGATTGTCTTGGTGACTATTTTCAGACTTTGACGTTAGGGTGTCACTCCTGCAGGGCACACGCTTGCGAGTTCACTGACCTTTCTGCTCTACTTCTAAAATAAGTCTGTCTGACACCCTGAAAATGCACCGTCAGGTTTTCCCACTCGCTTAAATGCACCGTTGTATATAATGCTGTGTTTGTTTTTTATTGGTTTATTTATTTATTTCAGGGACAGTGCATATTGATAAACATTTCTGTAAATATGCCAGATTTAGCCACAGGGCTATTTTTCATCCGTAGTCCCCAGACAGGTGTTGCAGTCAACCTAAAATCAGGAAGTGCATCGTCCTTTTGCTGTCTCCTTTTCATTTCTGACCTTCCTCTCCACAGTCTCTGACCTCCTGTTTCCCCGACATTAAAGGCCTTCGTCCTCATTATGGCCCACGCACGATCACATATGAACAGATACTGAACTGCCCGGCTCTGTATCCACGTCGAGATCTCCTTTCTAGTTAACAAATTAAGTTTGCTCAGTGAAAACGCTGCTGTTCACGGGGGGGGGGGGGGGGGGGGGGGGNNGGGGGGTTGCTCTGGAACCTTCAGGGCTTAGCTGGAAGAGTCTAAGTCCACAAACAAGCACATGCATCTTGTTTTCCAACTGAATTGTGTTGGGACAGTGAGGCAGACCTGCTGGCTCTGTGTGTGGTGCTGAAAGGCTCAGCAGTCTTTCCTAGCCTGCTGCAACACTGACATATTCCGCTCTTCACGCTTATCCAGAGTTCTGTCTCCACCAACAGGAAGAGACGACGGACGATCACCTGCTGGTGGGACTGAAGTTCACCTTTGAGCTGAACTGGGGATCACATGGCTGAAGGCAGAGAAAGTCCTCTGGATGAAAATTCTGTTGTCAGATGTTTCTCTCCACATTCAGGAGAAGCATGTTTGGAGCTGACCGATTCTGACCCTTGACCCCAAGAATGTAGTACCCACTCTCAAACACAGAGGGCTGATCTATAACTTATAGAGGAGGAGAATTACCTCCACATTCCAAAGTAAGCAGCAGTTTAGATTAAAATTCAGTTCGCGGAGGTGATTGTATAGTGCTTTCCTATTTTGGAATAAGTCTCAAAGGTAAACTCCCCGTTTGCCTCAAATCTGCACGCTGGTTTTGTTGAAATTGCAGAAAACACAATCGCACTCATGCACAAACAGCACAAACACAGAACAGCCTGACATGGACAGTGCATTTGCACATGCACACAAACACACACACACACACACACACACACACACACACACACACACACACACACACACACACACACACACACACACACACACACACACACACACACACACAGAGAGAGAGGAGTTAATTAAGTTAACATGCTGACAAGGAGCTATGGAGCGCTTTGCAGGATGAAAGTGATACGAGGGGACATGCAGATGCAAATTACACAAAAGCAAGGTAGATATATGGACACAACCAGACAAAGTCAACCTTCAGGCCTGTGTTTGTTCTGACATTGCACCAATCCACAGTGTGTGTGTGTGTGTGTGTGTGTGTGTGTGTATGTGTGTGTGTGTGTGTGTGTGTGTGTGTGTGTGTGTTCTTGTACATGTTACGTAGTGAGTACCAGAATTTGCATTTCACCAGCATTATGAGGACATTTTGGTTCCTCCTGTTAGCTGATGGTTAGGACTTGGTTCTGGGGTAGAATGTTTTTTAGAGTTCAGTAAAAGGGCCAGAGGGTGTATTATGTCAATGAGAATCCTCACAAAATGTGAAGTTTAACCTGTGTGTGTCTGTTAGGGTGACACAATGTATTAAAAACATTTAAGCAGTAAACATGGTCCACAAACAATCGTATGACACACTAGTTAATTCAAGTAGATACAACTTCAGATCATATCATGTCAGAAGATGATGAGGTTAACATCTTCATCAGCAACCGCATCACTCTGGTTCTGCCTCTGTAAAGCACCTGGAGACAATTTTATTGTAAAAGGTGCTATAAAAATAAAATTGAATTGAATTGAATTGAATTGAATTGAATTGAATTGAATTGAATTGAATTGAATTGAATTGAATTGAATTGAATTGAATTGAATTGAATTGAATTGGTTGTGTTCCAACTGTTGGAGGCTAATATCAGACTTGTCAAACTTGGCCATGGAACAGTATTCTACCGCCTCCTCCCTGACTGGATGTCATCATACAGTGTGATTCACGGGATCATCTAACGGCCACAGTGAGAACAGCAGCGGCTGAATTACAGAACTATACTTTGCTGCATCGCTTTTCTCTTGTTTTTGCGACTGCTGCAGACACCAGAGGCTGCATGAGCATGCAAGAGAGACTTTTAAGCTTTTTTTAACAGCGATACAAACCATTATCTTAGCTCAGATAATATAGGATAATGACAGCAGGGAAGTATACTTGTTATTTCATAAATAACTAATAAACAGCTAAGCTAGTCCAATGCTATTTGTGGGGATAACTGGAGAAAATTGTGCAGGCGTGTTTAAATAATGTTCAACATCCTTACCTCTGTCCTGTGTTAATTTGCGTCCCCTAAAGGCAGGTGAATGAGATATTGTACACACACTTGCTCGGTACAGAGGTCCTGCAGGGCGTTCAGGGCCTCCAACTGTTTCTGCTGGTCAAACAGGTACTTTTCCCCATTGCATCTACCCTCGATGTGAACAGAGAGTAATCCCGGTTGTCTATGTTATCTGAAACCGCAAACACTCACACCAGACTTGTGTTGTTATTTTGTGTGTCATTTCTGAGTCTCCTTTTGCATCTACATATTACATGTTTCTCTGGATGATTTTCACTATTTTATTAGACAAAGACATCATAGAGAAGAAAGCCGTTGCCCAGTGGAAATGCAACAAAGATCCTAACAATAAGGAAAAGACATTAGCTTCAAATCTGTCTCAGATTTCTTCAAAAGTCTCTATTACACTAACAAGCAGTTCAACACCAGCCTGATCTCCAGATGTCAATGCGCAATGTTGCAATTACATGAATAAATGAATGTGATTTTTTCTCCATCATCTGAAAACTGTGTACTGGAGCACACTGGTAGCTAACCTGTTGAAAGGTCAGCTGGGAGCTGTGGATCTATCAGATAAAACAACCCGGCCTGTGGACTCAGCGTTCCTGCTACACTGTCACCAAGGTGTCTTCAGGTGTGGGTGAGCGAATAAAGATAAAAGATGAAATTTAAAAAAGCTGCCGCAAGCGTAAGTTCTCAGACCACCAGAGCCTGCAGGAGTGGTCCCTCCATTAGAGTTTCCCAGCGAAATTATAAACTCTAACAGGTAACAGGTGCTGGCCTGTCCAACAAGAAACATTGACCAGTTCCTCTACTCTAATTTAAACTACTGGTATTGACAACGTCAGAGTGTTTGCACTGAGGCCGTAATTTGGGCAAATTATTTCCTTTATTTAGCAACCAGGGCGAGTCTGCTTTACTTTTCTGTGAATCTAATGGAATGTTAACTGTGACAACAACCTTGTACACTAAATGCCTAAATATCCCAGCCCAGAATAAGAAAAGGTGAACAAAAACACCAAGCTGGCCTCTGGAAGCCACAGCTTCAACATTCTCTCAAAGAAAGCCCAACATGAATGTTGCGTCCAAAATCCGAAATCCAGGAAAATCAAAGGCGCAGAACAATCAGACAGATCCAAAACAAGATCAAAGGAGCATTAGTAATCAAAGGGCAAGGAGGCTTGATGTAAGGCAACATGCTGTGCTACAATTATGTAGCTAGGTTAGACCTGCCCTTCAAAACAAAAAGAACAGCTCCTGATTACCGTAATCACAACTGGTAGGAAACAACTTTAAATGTTTAAGATTAATTAGTTTAATATTCATTCATATTCATATTCATTCATTCATATATTCATATTCATAACTGCATTATCTACTGCCTAATATTTGTACTCAAGTGTTACGCATGCAAATAGGATGCAAAATGTATGTTGTTTATCTTCAAGGTTACCGACCAGTTCTGATTCCTATTCCTATTCCATTCCATTACTCAATTAAATTAGTCAATAAGAGGAATGGAGTTGTCCTTTGCATCCTTCTGCAATTAATCAAGCAGTTTTTCAAGTCTGGCCAGAGCTGTGGTCACAAAAACACACAACTTGACAGTGAAGCAAACTGGTCAGAGTAGGTATGACAGGAATGAACGGTTAGCACATAAATGCATCCAAATCAATCAATTTAAGAAATGCTAAAAAAAAAAAAAAACAGTGTCAATTAGTACTAATAGGATGTATGGATGGAAGCCTTGAATCTACCTTTAAAACCTTTTATAGTCATGATTACTGCAAATTTTAAAGAAAGCACACTTTGTAAGAGCAGATTATGTAATGACCTCAGCGAAATAAATGTATTGTGTATAGAAATGCTGCCCCCGCCGTCAATCTGAGGGAACATAGTGACTATTAAAATACTGTGCTGGCGTCGTTTAAGGAAAAAAAAAATTAAATAGAGGCAGTAACACCAGCTCACCGATTGGGGGCAGCAATGTACCGATTTAGTGCGAGTTGACCGGAAAGGGAAAAAAAAAGAAGAAGAAGAAAACCGCATCATTCCGATGTGGGACGTAACTACGACCGAGGAACTTATACTGTCCTTTCTTTTTGGAGGAACAAATGCATTAATCTACCGCCTTGAGGATTGAAACGAGACTGTCGGATAATTAAAATAAATAAATAAATAAATAAATAATTGTAGGTTTGTCAGGTAAATTTGGCCCAAGTTTTAAGTGATTGTGTGATTTTTTTTATTTTTTTTATTTACCGATGGCTTGCGAAGGAAACGGGATGTCTGGTGAGCTACTTTTAGACAGTTAACGTCAGTTTAAATGAAAGTTTGCAGTATGTTCGCCGTTTTTTTTTTTTTGTTTTTTTTTCAGCTCTGTATTTTTATATCGACTGAAGTTTAATGCTGTTTCGTCTCTACACAGATGAGAGAATTGGAGAGGCCCTCATTAAAGAGTAAGTTTTCATTTTTATATATGATTGTAACACTTCAGTCAGACTGTCAACAAAAATGACAGTCTTATATTATGTATGTGTTATGACACGAAGTCAGTTTTTTTCCAAGTCTTTTTTTTTTTTGCACCCCAGACAAAAAAGGAACTGACATCTGTCTTTTTTGCATCATGTACAAAAGGAGACTTACAAAATCATGATCAAAAGAAGTCCTTTTTGACATTCAGAAACGTATCACTGCTCATGAAAAGATCATGTTAATTCAACAGTATTGCTATGTTTAGTCACCAAAGGCATATTTAAAACTTGCACATAAATGTATGGCCTATCTGTAGTATCTTTTACAGTTTGAGTCAGAGTCTTGTTGACTGTGCAACACGTTTCTTCTCATGTTTACAGTACAAATTATGCTTTATAATTCTGTGCATTAGATTACATTGTTACATTTAAAGTAGCAATAGATGCACATCCTCAACACCTATATGAAACATTAAAGTTTCAGTTTCATTTCATTGTAAGTCGTTATCGCACTTCTCAGAAATGATGTCAGCCACCTGAGATATTTCTGTCAACCTGTCAGCCTAAACTTGTGTCAAAATCGTGCTGTTGTATATGCCAGTGTGTTTGAAATAAAAAAGAAAAACAACCCACAAAAACAAACACAGCCTTCATCCAGGCCTCTTTACAACCAAATGCCCCTGATGACATTTCCAGTTCACCTGCTTCTACTTGACAGAGCTGTTGATTCTATATGAGCTCCTGAGATGATCAGGTAAAGCACGAGGTGATTCTGCTAAAGTGGCGGTTGATAAGCGGCGACCAGGCAGTAAGGGCTAGGGGGATGGTTCCACATCCCAGAAGGGGAGACTGGAGTTATGTGAGAAGACGTCACATTTAATGGATGGAACAATGCAGTATTGAATGAAAGCGTTCATAGTTTTACCAAACTAAAAAAGAGACAAGAGCAGCAACTTAATGACTTAGTTCACTATACCAAACTGCTAAAAATTTACTTAAAATATTCTACGTCTGTCTAATGTGTCTCTTATACCCAATTTGAGTGTTTTAATGTACTTATTTCAGGGTCATAGAGGAGGAACTAAGAGAACTGCCTTTGGAGGATGTGCCACCCATTACCCCCTACCTGGCTGTGCAGGTGAAGTCTGATCAGGAGCAGAAGTTGGTGACCCAGCTGGGGAAAATGATCCGAATCATTGGTGACCGGGTTAAAGAAGACAAGGAGTTCCAAGAGTGAGTCTGCCACCCACGTCAGAGTCCTGCTGAAATGTCAGAAATGGTAAACCTGACATGTGTCGTCTTTGCCCCAGTGCCATAGATGGAGTGGCTTGCTTTCCAGGTTCCAGGTGGGAGAGATTCAAAGAAGTGGCTTCCAGAGTGTTTGAACATGGAATCACCTGGGAGAGGATCGCTGTGCTGTTCTACGTCGCTGGCAAGCTTGCTGTCAAGGTTACTTAGCTTCTTCAATTTTCCGTATATGTAAAAACTGTAGCCTGCTGGCTTTTATATTAAGTCTGTGACTTTGATTTTCAGGTCACATTTTTTCAACTATCTACGAAAAAATAATGAGCACAAGGTACAAACTCTGCTCATGACTAAGCTCTGTATTTTTAGAATTGAGCCAGGGTGCAGTCAGGCAGCAGGACGTCTTCACAGGGTTAAATGCTGCGTTTCCGGTTGAACCAGAAACATTTGCACTGGTGTCCTGCTGGAGGTGCTGTTGCAGGGCTCTGTTCCTGCTGACACAGAACTGGCACACTCTGTCCTTGGCCTCTGTGCATAAGAGCAACCGTATGATTGCTGTACACCGTTAAAGCTTCTTCAATCGTTCCTCTGCCTTCTGGTTTCACCCTACAGTCTTATTCAGTTTCCTCAATTGTGTTAGAAACCACGTTCTGGGTGTCAGGAGGCCCTGTGTAACCAGCTGTTTGATTGCTGACCTTGTGTCTGTCCCTCAGATGGTCGAGGCCCATCTCCATCAGTCCCTCAGGGAGATTGTGTTATGGACTGTGGATTTTTTCCGAAACAATCTACTGGACTGGATTCGGGAACATGGAGGATGGGTAAGTGGGGCTTTTTCTTTAATTTAGCACCAGCAACACTGTCGAGTAAAGTTTAACCATCAGACATCATTTTATATTGACGAAAAATGCTTTTGTCTTTGCATTTTCATTGGTCGCAGCGTTTTCCTCTTGTTGTCACACCCTTGACATCGTAAGCCGTCTCTCCACAGATGAACAGTTTTTCGGAGCTAGCGGCAGCACCCGTGCGGAGAGTTTCATCAATGAGCTCTCTTAGTTTTGGGCTTGTTGTCTTCACCACCGGTCTGGTAATAGGGAGTTTCATCACCTGGAGACTCACCAGATCCTGATAAGACATGGGCGCGCACACTCAGGGTTATGGTGTAACTAACAGGTCTTTTTTGACCTGGTAGTGAAACATCTCAGTGGAATCTTTTATCCAATTATTTTATGAAGCATCTGTGAACCCCTGACAATTTTGTACATGTTTACCAATTTTATATGCACATCTAAAAAATGTAAATTACTCTGGAAAGGTTGTAGGTTTCCCATAGAATCCAGAAGTAGTATAATTAGTACTTGAACCACATTATACAGGCCTGGACAAAATCAGGAGACCACTTCAAAGGAATCAGTTTCTCTGGTTTTGCTCTTTATATGTTGAGTATGAATATTTTAGTTCTATTCACTAAAACTACTGACAGCCAAACGCAAAATGCAAATATTTTAATGTTGACAAAATTGTCAACATACCACAAAATGTCCAGTGTTTTTATGGGCTTCAAATATTAAAATAGTATTCTTGTGGCAGGAATGGCAGGAATTAACCCAACAGCAATGTGAAAGACTGGTGGAGAGATGCATGAAAGCTGTGATTTCACATCAGGGTTATTCCAGGGTTGTTGTTTTTTCCATTATTTGAGGTCTTAAAACACTGGATCACCCAATTTCTGCAAATAAATGATCAGTGACTTGGGATCAGTGCTGCCAGTAGTTTAAAAATAACAGAACATGTTCGTTTTACTCAAATATATACCTATAAATAGCAAAGCCAGAGATCCTAATTTGTGCATAATTTGGAGGTGCTCTCTTAATCTTTGGAGCTTAAGTTTTCTTGATCTTTGGAGCTCCAATTCTGTTTGACCACTTTGACTAGACACCAGGTGGAATTTACAGGGACCTGTGGACAAGGATCTATTGTGTGTTAATTGTCATTTATTGGGTTTATCCTAAAAAAAATACAACAACAAAAAAAAAAGGAGCTGGTATAGTAACAGTTTCAGGGCCTTCATTTTCCCTGCTACTGTCCTTACACCCTGGTACCAATCGGCAGCCCAGTGATGTAGGATTTTAACCAAACAACTATATGGTCAGGTCTCTTCAGAGGCCTGCTAGCACTGTGCTAACCCTGGGCTGTTGCTCCAGCAGACTCTAAAACTAAAACCAAACAGCCTCAGTTTTAAGTTTTAGAAAGGAAGAGAGAAAGAACATCAACTGATGCACTCCTCCAACACGACCTCTCTGTTGCTCCACACCTTTTTATTTTATTTTATTATGTCTTGTTTCACAACAAATTGTATGGGTGACAGAACAGAATAATGCTGCAAACAACACCAGATCAAAAGAATTAATTGAGAAGGTGGTGCACTATATTTTAAAACAAGCCACTCTGAGCATGCGCAAATAGAGTGCCCCCCCCCCCCTTTGTTTTGAGATGGTGTAAGTCTCGTAGACCACACTGCTCATTAGACTACGAAGGCAATGTAGTGTGACCTTGTCATTTAAGTGCCATTGTTGCCTTATGAAGGCCTCACATTTAGCTGGAATGAAACTGCACAGTGGAGCAGCTATACTGTACTAAAGCCGTCAAAAAAGGAATATTGCACAATTTTTTCGGAAATGAGGAAAGCAGGAACCCTGATGTTGGAGCTCGAAGGAGAAAATATACACACGCAAAAATATGACCTTGTTTTGAATCACATTTTTTAAAAAAAATCAAATTGTGGGTGGACACTAGGGGGTGGTATTCTCACACCACACCAGGTAATTGGGGAAAAAGAAGAAGCAATATCTATATTTCTATACAACTATAGTTAATTGCAGATTTTTTTTTTAAAGAAATTTATTTTTTAAAGAATTATACAAGTTCCTTATTTAATATACTGCGTTGTCATCAGTTTAATAATATCTGGAGCAGTTAATGGACATCTGAAACGTTAAAGGGAGGAAACATTCAGCATTAAGGATTGCAAGACCGAAAATGGACTCATAATAATATCAGATGTTTCAGGGGCTCCTGTGTGCCTGTTCTGCCTTCACCTGATGTTTCTCTGAATTATTTAGAGTCTGCATTATCAAATGTACATTAAACAACCTTAACAAACCTGGGGTATTAATGTGGTTTCTAGGGGGGGGGTTATCTTCTTTTTTTTTTTTTTTTAAATTTGAAGTATTGCTTTTGTAAGCTTCCACCTCGGTGCTAAAGCATGTTCAGGTACAGGTTCTCCTCCAGTACAGTCTGTCAACTGGGACTGGTGTTGACATCAGTGTCAACCTCCTCAGGTTAGATAGTACCAGCAACAGTATTTCTCCTGGTGATCATGTCCATGATAAACACACTCCTGACAGGTGATTTTACCTTTTTCTTAACTGTCACCTCTGCTTTGGACCCTCGATTGCATCTACATAACAAAGGTACAAAAATAAAGCACTTACTTTGGTGCTATTAGTGGTTTGGTTGGGTTTTTTAATACTACAATGTGAATTCAACAAATTTACTAATAACATTTACCAATAACCTTCCCGAAACTAAATACTGCATATCGCTATATGTCACAGCAACACCAGCGATGCTTTCTTCTCATATCTTTATATATATATTTGCTTTGGATTCCAGTTGCTACATATATAACGGTCCTATAGAGTTAGTTGCATCAGTTTTTATTAACCCTTGACTTTGTTTTATGAGTTTTTTGGAAGAGCTAATGTGTTTGTTTCTAAATAGTTCTGGTTTAAGCTCTGATACACATGTAAGCTACTTAGCATAGTTTCGAAGGAATAGAGGCAAATATGAATTGAAAGCAGAAATAGTTTTTATACAAGAAACTCATTTGTTGTGTTGTTGATGTAGATTTAGACATATGTAGTTAATGCTCCCATCCACAACATTTATAAACTCATTACACCGCATTTTATCAGCTCACAGGCTGGTACCGGTCATTTATTTATCTCGTCCAAGTAGCGTGTACCATGATTGTGAGCAATGCTGAAGCCAACAGCTTCCAGCAAAACGAGAACCATCAAAGGCTATGTTAGCAGTGCTCATGCTAGCAATAGCAGCTCTGCGGGTCCCTATGCCAAACCAGATGAGCCGCTGGACAAAACCTATGCTAAGTGCAAGGAACTAGGTAAAGATATATCTCTGAGTCTGTACTGCGTGGCATCAGTGAGCGTTTTGATGCTTTTGAATCCAAGTTCCAGTCACTCCTATCCGTGCAGATCCACCTGCAAAATCACGTGGCTAATCATGTGAACTCAAACTCGCGTGAACTCAAAGTTAAGTGTTTGAAGCTCACTAAACATAACGGTCAGTTTCAAGCGTTGGATCTGGAAGCTTTGCTCCTGCAGGCACAATATTAAGATTGTTGGCATACAGGAAGGCGCTGAGGAGGGCAGACCGAAGGACTTTGTTTCGCGGCCTATCCCCGAACTGCTGGGCAAAGGGCTCTTTACTCACCTGGTCAGAGTTGATTGTGCACACCACTCCCTCCAACCTAAGCCAGCTGCTGGCGCCATTATCTGTGCCCATTCATCATTCTCAGGTGAAGGAGTTGATATTGCGCCACAGCAGACACCAATCTGTGGAGTATAAGGGTCATAAAGTCCTGATCTTCCCAGATTACACCAGTGAAGTGATGACTCAGCACAGTGCCTTTCGGGACATCATGCAGGCCCTACGGGACTGAGGAATCAAGCACACCTTATGCAACCCCGCCAGGCTCTGCATCCATCAGGAGGGGGAGGTGTCTGTCGTCTTCAAAAACCTGAGGGAGCCAATCTGTGTCCTCAAAGTGAACACTGCACAAGAGGGCGAGTAAACCTGCAGCACTCAGCATTTCTTCGGGATGGTACCTGTGTAAATGTTTTGGTTTTTAAAAAAAATTTACATCCCACTAGTGTTATATGGCTTAACGTGGCTATTTTTACTTGTGTTATGAGTAGCTATTAGTCCGGCTCCCACTCAGACAATAGGGGGATGCAATGTGTCACGTTCAAGGAGACGGGAGGGAAATGGGGAAAGAGTGGAGGGACGTCTTCTCTCTGTGCCTCAGTTATGTGTGTTTTGTTTATTCTGCTTCACTGTGTTTCAATATCATTGCCTATTCTATTTCTGTGGTCAACCTGCTTGCACTCAACCATGTTATAACTTTATTTCTTCTATATACAGAGGTCACCTGGTAGGATGCAGGTGGGGGCAGGGAGCTTTTATATGTCTCTTACAGCGTAAGAGGACTCGGGCGCATGGTTAAAAGGGCCAAGGTATTCAGACATCCAATGTCTCTGTCTGCAAACAATCTTAACAAGAAACGCATATCAAAACGGCAGTTTTGATATGCGTTTTAGAGTTTTTAATTTTGATATCAGTTTTAGAGTGAAATGTAGTTGATATCCCAGATATATCAGTCACCATTCACCTCACACGCCCGTGGAGTAGCAATGCTTGTTAAGAAAGGTATTCAGCATATTTCTACACCTACTGCCCCTTATAGTAGGTATGATATGATCTCTGGCACTACTAATTCAGTCCCACTAACCCTTCTCAATGTTTATGGTCCAAATATTGATGATCCAAACTTTAAAAAAAAAAAAAAAAAAAGTCTTTAACATGTTGCCTGATGATGATAATTCTAATGTGATAATTGGCGGGGATTTGAACTGCTGCTTGGATATTTACAGATTGTCCACAAGCTCACCTCCGGATGTTGCGTCTACGCGAGTCCTGAATGATTTGCTCAAACTTAGGAATTTGGTGATATTGTATCTTATGATATTGTAGTGAAACCTCCTGTCTCCACACATCTTATTTCCAAGTTTGTATGTTTGCTTGATGACTGCCTGTCAACTGACACCAAAATCAAGGACATATGAACGGGAGAATTAAGCACGGAACTGTCTGAATCCATGTGGGACAAATGCCTGTCTGAGGTAGCATCTTGCTCTGTAAACAGCAGACACCAATTGATACTATACAAGACTGCCCACTGTTTGCATTATTCCAAACACAAACTGCACCAACTCTATCCCTCTGTCTCACTGATGTGAAAAGGTTAAGATCTCAGAAAGCACACTGTCACATGCCTTTTGGTTTTGCCCCACACAAGCTTCTGAAGATTTGATTTTCGTTCCTACACTTAGAAAACCAACCTGAGGTGCAGCTTGCCATCTTCGGCTGCTCGCCAGCCTCAGAGGACCTTCCTGTATCAGTGTGGCATTCACTGGGGCTGGGAGTATTAGCAGCCAAGAGACTCATATTAGGGGAATGGAACTCCTCCTCACCCCCTTTGTTTCAGAGATGGATAACTGATATGTTATCAGGAAAAACTCATAAGAACCTGTTCACTAACAAAATTCTTTGCCTATGGGGTCCATTTCTTGCTCATCTGCAGAAGGTTAACGTGGGGTGAAAACTTTGAACTCTTCTTTGTGGCCCCATTAGGTCTTCCCCTCCTTTCTGAGTCACCATTAACACAATTAAGTTCCTAATACTGCTACTGTCGGTACCATGTTTCTATCACAGTAGTTGTCAGGGTATTATGTTATTATTGTCCCTGTTTTTCCTTATCTCCCTTTTACTATTTACCAACCCTCTTCCATCCGATAGGTAGAGATAGCACCCTCGCCAAGTCTGATAGTAACTGAGGAATATTCCCATCAGATGAATAATGTTGGTTTGATCACTATGTCTGTCAATTTGTGTCGTTGTGTTCATAGCTGGAGAAGGTGCTGTGAAATTTGTGGACTTCTACTTGGTGTCCGCTGATACAGTATGTATTGGTCTAGACATCAAGCACTACAAGTTAAGGACGAACAGCACCACCTAGTGGTTGAAGCAGTTGAAGCATTGCCTCAACAAGGCACAACACACTTGGCCTCTCACAGAAATGAAATCAAAAGGCAAACATGATGATCAAATGATCTAAGGGGCCTTGACCCTTAATGTTCCAAGGATCAACGCCAATGGGTTTGGTCATAAAACAACCCATTATACTGCTATTTTAAGGACAACTTCTGTTGTGGAGGGTTTTATGGCCCAGCCGCAGCCCAGGTGGTGAAGATGGTGCTCATCAAGGAATATCGTGTTGTGTTGCCAGTCTCAGTGGAGGAGTATCAAGTAGGTCAGCTGTACTCTGTGGCTGAAGCCAGCAAGAATGAGACAGGTGGAGGAGAAGGCATCGAGGTTCTGAAGAACGAACCATACGAGAAGGAAGGTGAGAAGGGACAGTACACCCACAAAATCTACCATCTGAAGAGTAAAGTCCCCTGGTTTGCAAAGAAGCTCGCACCAGAGGGATCATTCATTTTTCATGAGGAGGCCTGGAACGCCTACCCCTACTGCTGCACCATCGTGACGAATGAGTACATGAAGGATGACTTCATGATAAAGACCGAAACTCGGCACAAAGCTGACATGGGAACATTAAAAAATGTTCACCAGCTGAAGAGCAGACGCTGAAGGACGTGGAGGTGGTACCCATAGATATTGCAAACAAAGATGAAGTGGCTCCAGAGGACTACAAGCCAGAAGAGGATCCTGCTCTGTTCCAGAATGAGCCGAAGTCAGAATGTCCTCACATGTGTGCGTACAAACTGGTCACTGTCAAGTTCAGATGCAGATGGTGGGGTGTGCAGACCAAAGTGGAGAACTTCATCCACAAGCAAGACAAACGGATTTTCACAAATTTTCACCGCCAACTGTTCTGCTGGATCGACAGATGGGTGGGTTTGACCATGGAGGACATCAGGGAGATGGAAGACGAGACTGAAAAAGAGCTTCAGGAGCTGCGCAGTAAAGGTCCGGTTCGGGGCACCGGTGCTGCTCATGACTAATGAGCAGCCCTGACATGATGATGTCATCAGAGATGCAAACACCATGACAACCAGGACATTCCCCTCCCCATCTTCATTTAAAACAAAACATTTCATTTTCATGCGTAAAAAAAAAATAAAAAAAAATTGTGCAAACGAAACTCAAGTCAGGTGTTTTAACTCAATGTTTTAGCAAACAGGCTCAGGCAGAAACGTCCAGAATAGAATTTTCACCAAGGGAAGTGGGACCGAGGCAGAGCCTCTCCTGTCATCATGGAAAGAATAAATAATTTTTAAATTGCTATATTCATCCAATGGTTAGAACTTTAAACAAAATTTGCAGCAGCAGCAGCAGCAGCAGCAGCAGCAGCAGCAGCAGCAGCAGCAGCAGCAGCAGCAGCAGCAGCAGCAGCAGCAGCAGCAGCAGCAGCAGCAGCAGCAGCAGCCGGCGCCTTGGATTGCGTAATCCCTCACAAACTACTGGCATGTCTGTAACGAGCGCACGTTTACTCTGTATTTCGCCAATCATTTATTTCAAAGAGTTTTACTATATACCTCCACGACGTTCCATAGTATAGCAGCTCTATATAATGTATGTGTAGCCTGTTTCATGTGCTCAGTGATCCTAAAACAGAGCGCTAGGTTAGGCAGGCACTACTCCTGCCTTATGGTAGGGGGCACTGATGAGCAACAGACGCGACTCTGCAGCTGCAGAGTAAGAGTCACTGTGAGACAAACTTTATTTATTTATTTATTTATTTATTTATTTTATTAATGAGACAATTGTCATGGATAACTTAAGGGAGTATGTGGTTACAATTATTGATTTGAAATCATTTCCAAGTAAAGGTAAGACCGCATAACCTTTTTTTTTAATGAAGAATGCTGATATGAGGTATAGAACAGTAAAGAATGGCGTGCTCTCTATCCAAAACCTGTTTTGACCCACTTGTAAATGCAATGCTCTTTCTCAGCTGATGATACGGATTTCTTTGTTTTTTCCTTCCGATGAGCAGACGCAACAGGTTGGTGCATTGCTGCCTCCAATCAGTAAGCTATAGGGCTATTAATACTGCATGCTGTGCATTATGTTGATTTGTGAAGAAGCAATTTCATCCCTCCTTCCACCTTTATTTTTTTGTGACCATTGTTGAAGCAAATATTCTAAACCGTCAGAATCAACGATGCGATGTCCATGACTGTCGTGCAGAAAGGCGGGTTTAACCAGGCCCGACTGGCAGCACTGACTTCATTGTCTTATTTGATGTTTCCTTTTATCACGTCTCAAAAGTCTAAGACACAAATTCACAGTTCACAGTTATACGCAAAAAGGCTAAGCTTTGAGTGATGACTTTTATAAATACACAATAAATGGTGACCTCTTTTTTAACGCACCAAAATTTAAATATTATTGTGTTCCCGCTGATCACCGCTGGAGGGCAGCACTGACATGCTCCACAGCGGCGAAAATGTCAATTTATTTCCCTGAAGACAGAATCCGAATTTTTATAACTGCTGCTCTCCCGGTCTTTTGTTATTTTTGGCTCTGATGTTAAGCCATTTCTTTTTCATTTTCACTGATCTTTAAATGAAACCCATCTGTCCCGATAACAGTGTGTGTTGTTATGTGATTAAGGTGTTACTTTGCTCTGTATGAGCCGGTTCTAATATTTCTTAATCTTTATTTAGCAGGTATAATGATTGCACAAACTACTGCAGGGGTTTTAATGTAATTTTGGAGGATTGGGACCGGTTTAAGATAGAAAATGACTCTGAATAAAAAGGCAGCAGGCTTTGCCGTTGAGGCAGCACATGGAAGCATGCATTAGTTAGGAAAATAACTAATAACCATACAAGGCTAACCTCAAAAACCATCCTTCTTTAAGTGAAATGATCATCAATCTGCATAAAAAAGAAGCATCTGACTAGGACGAGCAGCAGCTTCAGTGCTCGTCCTTCCCACAGCTTTAAAAACTTGTCTGATCTCACTTCCAGCACGTAGACTTGTGTGTGGCTCTCTGGGAGATGACCTAAGTCTCTTTCCCAGAAATTTCCAGACTACTGTATCTCTCTATTCCTCGAACTAAACCATGGGAATGAAGAGAGAGAGAGAGGAATCTAAAGCTGCCAGATGCACGCCTCACTATCCTCATACTGTATTATCTATTGTTTCAGTTACTGGCAAAAGAATCACAAAATTTGGAGCATTTGTACATTTGACCACATCAGTCGTGCACACACCTGATCTGTGTGCAACTGTTTTCAGTGCGTGCATACCACGGTGGTGCTCGTTTGGTCACCTCCTCTTCAACATGAGCTGGACATTTTGGAGTAAGTGTGATCATTTTTGAGTAATAGGCGCCAATTATATTCTGGAACATTTGCCAATTGGAAATATCGCAGTTACAGAAATCAACCTTCGATTTTAGTGCACACACAAAATGTGGTTTCTAGTGCATTTATCAGACTTTTTCCTTACAGTTAACATCCTGATACATCTGCTGAGTTATGTACTGTTGTGGTGACCAGGACTGTTAAGTTTGAATTCAGTGTGAGACCTCGGAATGCAGAGGCGGAAAAGGGAAACAGTTCATTGCCAAAAGTAAAGCAAAACAATACGTCAGGCAAGGCTCCTTTCCGGGGAAAAGCTGGCAGGTCGAGTAGGTGAGAGGACAGCTGGAGCAGCTGGAGGGTTGCACTCCACTTACAGGCTAAATAACTAACAAGAAAAAAATCACTGAGGCACACACACACACGTGTGTGTGTCTTTAATAATGCTCAAAGTGACCTTAACTTAAGAAGTGACCTTAACTGTAAGAAATTATGTGTAAATCCACAGGAAACTGTGTAATCATGATAGAAGAGAGCCTCCCCTCTCTCTCTCTCTCTCTCTCTCTCTCTCTCTCTCTCCCTCTCTCTCTCTCTCTCTCTCTCTTTCTGAACCATCTCTTTTCCTCTCTTCTTGGAGCTCCTCAGGTTCTGCTCCGTGCATACGAGGCCAGGAGCTGCTCGAGCAGCCTTATATGGTCGGCGGCCGGTGCACGCTGAGAAGAATGATATCTCTTTAGTAAAAGCAGAGCAACATTTGCAGACGTGCTTCTGGTCCCGCTGGCGTCTACTGTCAGCACTGAACGATGGTTTAGTCTCACACGTTCAACGGGGACAGATCTTTGTCCTCACAAACACTTCTGCAGCTCCCGCCAAATCAAACAGCTTAAATCAGATGTCAGAACGCCGGTCTGTCCTGGAGCGACCCGGGTTTTGGACCAGCTGCCATGTTTATCAGTGCAGATGTTTTACACTCTGCTGGTTGCACCATGTCCAGGGTCGTTATCACAGTTTATGTTACAGTCATTTAGCGCACCAGTAGTTTTAGCTAGAGTAGAAGTACTGATCACTGTTTCTTGTTGAACAGTGTTCACATGAAGAATTCCAAAGGCAAAAGCTGAGTCTTAATCCTCAATTTTTATCAACATAGAAATTACAGCTATTAAGCCACAAGGAAAATGTGAATTTATTGAATATCTTTTTCTTGATTATTCTTCATCTGAAACAATTCACCTTAAAATATTCACAAACACAGATATAGGTGGATTATTTTTTTCACAGTCCTCTCAAACTCTGTCATTCATTTATCTCTAAAAGTTTATTTTTATAAGCAGATAAAACTTGATATAAAGAAGAGAAACAATGTAGCAATGACAAATTTCCGATGCAACGGCTAAATCTGCCCTGGTTTCCATTGATTTCTGTACAAAGGAAGGATTTTTACTGCAGCATAATTAACACAGGGCTTCATTTCCCTCAGTGTCCTATAGCACTGACATGGATTGTTAAAAGATCGTATAAATTTGAGACGTTAGCACACATGTTGTTGGTCATAACTTCTAAACACGATGATGTCATTAAAAATGTTGCAGACAAAGCTGTTTACTGTAAAACAGTGCCTTAGCTATAGCTTCTGTTTTCACAGCTGTAGTCAAATCAGGCAGCTCCTCAGCTTCAGCCCAGCTGTGGTGTTGGGTTTTTTTTGTTTTTTTTAAAATGTTGGGCCTTGTTTTTTCCAGTGTAAAAAAAAAGTAACCATTTTCTGATCACCTTCTCACACATTTTTTCCCCCGAATCCCTTTAATCCCTTCACCCCCGACCTCAGCCACCACCCTACAAATAAAGAAGCTCCTTTGCTCAGCGTACAACCTTCTGCAGCTTATAAAACAAGTAACACAACTGTCACATCCACCCCCCCAAAACACCTCCACACATACACACGGTGACAATAAAACAAGCTTCCCAAAAGTCTTTCCTCCAGATGCACCACTGCTCTTGTCAGGACTTCATTTCTGCCCGGGGATTGTTCCTTCATTCATTCAGTCCTAAACCTTGACGACTTGGTCGAAACCACGGTAAGAGAAGGGCTCCAGCACGGGGCTGCAGGTCTCCTGGGCGAGACAGGCCATCCTGTTGTTGTCACAGCTGTCCACACTGCCGGGGTCGATGTAAACCCCATCTGCAGAGTGGATGGACGGGTCCTCATTAAAGTAATTGTGGGGCCTCAACAGGACGCCACCTCCGTTGCCCACGGTAACAGTGTTGGGGATGTCCTCGGCGTGGGGGATGTGAAGGAAGCCGGCGGTGACCCAGGCAACCAGGTCCTGCGTAGACATCAGGCAAAGTTACTGACTGTCTGCCTGATCCGACTGTTACTGCTGCACACAGGTTTCAACACACCTGATCTACGATGCTTTCGTTGTCTGCGATGTACTTGCTGAAGTCCACGGCTGGAGTCCAAATGTTGTTCTGATTGTACAGGCTGCTGCTGGTCTGCTCCAGGTCCTTATGTTTGGTGATGGCAACCTTATACCTGGAGGCAGAAATGCCAAACACGATAAAGACAAGATATCCAGCCTGAAAACCATCAGTCATCCCAGATTAGCCAACCAGCATTTTCTTTCATATCAGAGTAGCAGGAGCTAACGTGACGGGTTTTCTTTTTAGTGAATAAATTATACTGTACTCAGGAGCTTATGTTAATAATAAATGAAGCAGTTGCTCTACTTTTTGAGCATCATTATTTATTATGTCAGTCATGTAGGAGAGTAGCCAAAGTTCTCAGGGTCATGTGCTGTATCAAATACTGGTAATAATAAAAGTGGAGAAGGAGGTCCATAAGACACCAGGCTGAGGTAAAAAAAAAAAAAACCTGATTGACGTTTCCCCTTTCTATTTTTGTGTTCTTTCTCTCGTGGACCTGGAGCATTTCTACACGTAAAGAAATAATCTGAGGAAAAATTGGAGACAAAATAAACATTTGCTGTCCTGCTGCAGAGGCGACCTTGTAGGAGTGATCTGACTCTCTGTGTATGAATGATTATAATCCTAGAGTGAGTGTAAAAAGGGCCTGTAATGTACAGTGTATA
>BJFM01006156.1:0-10203 GCA_016586285.1 Arothron firmamentum
CCTAACCCTAACCTAACCTAACCTAACCTAACCTAACCCTAACCCTAACCCTAACCTAACCCTAACCCTAACCTAACCTAACCCTAACCCTAACCTAACCTAACCTAACCCTAACCCTAACCCTAACCTAACCTAACCCTAACCCTAACCTAACCTAACCCTAACCTAACCCTAACCTAACCCTAACCTAACCTAACCCTAACCCTAACCCTAACCTAACCTAACCCTAACCCTAACCTAACCCTAACCTAACCCTAACCTAACCCTAACCTAACCTAACCTAACCCTAACCCTAACCTAACCCTAACCCTAACCCTAACCCTAAGGTCCTTAAACCATGGCGAACCCTAACCCTAAGGACCCTAACCCTAAGCCGGGTCTTCAACTCTAACCCTAAGCCGGCTCTTTAAACCCTAACCCTAAGGCTTCATTTAAACCCTAACCTTAAGGACTTTGAACCCTGGCGCTGGGCCTGAAACCTTATTTCCAGAACCCTAACCTGGAACTTCACCCCTGACCTCCAGCGGACGCTTCCAACCCTACACAGGAGACCGGAGGAGGAGTGAACGAGGGGAGGATCGATCGAGGACCGTGCCTTCGGCCGTGGTGTCTTCGACACCACGACCAAACTTTTTTCACCTAACCCTAACCCTAACCTAACCCTAACCTAACCCTAACCCTAACCTAACCTAACCTAACCTAACCCTAACCCTAACCTAACCCTAACCTAACCCTAACCCTAACCTAACCCTAACCCTAACCTAACCTCCTGATTGGCTGCTTCTGTTGTCAGCGACTGAACAATTCCTGACCCACCACTTGGGCCACATTTCCGCTAAATTGCAGTGTTCTGGTCCATTATGGTTTGGAACTGCACGCGTTCCGGTTCCATACGAAGGACAGGCGCGGATAGCTCCGCCTGCAGCGTAACCATGGCAACAGCGCGCGGCAGCTGGGCATTAAACGCAGGCCATCAGGAGCCCAAAGGACAGCAGCGCCGGGTGAAGGCTCCGGGCTGGATGCAGGCGCCACGCTGGCTGGAAACGCAGCTTTGGTGGAGTTGTGGAAAAGTAGTTAGACGCCCAGAAAGGTCGACCTGGCAGGATCATAACGATTCAGGCCCCTTTTAAGCTGACGGCGAAGGTGAAGCTCAAGGTTATGGCTAGCCGTTGTTACTGGAGGTCAATGCTAAGGCCCTGCGAGGGGCTGTTCCCTCTTGCTACGTTAAGGACACGTTTAGAGGCGCAGCTGTGGCGTTTCCAGAGGGCACAGGAGCGGTTACGGTCCTGCAGAGGAGCTGCGGGGACGGAGAAGGCGCCTGTGGGGAATCACTTCCACATCAGGCTGAAATCAGAGCTGCGGCTGTCTGACTCGCTCATGCTTCCTCTCTTCTGCTCTGATGGTGGAGACAGATGTGTCACGCTATTCCATCGCGAGCAGAACACGAGCGTGCGCTCTCAACACCGCCTAATGCGCTGTGTCCCAAGGGCCTGACGGCGTTGGCGTCAATGAGCTGAAGAGGAGGCTTTTAATATCCGATCCCGACCGCTATGGCGTCACCGTACCGTGTAAGACACACGTGCTTCCTGCTGGATCGGCGGGTTTCTGATCCGTTTTAAAGCCTCTTCTGTCCTTTCAGACACCAGCAGAGAGAAGAGGGAGCAGGAGAGCGACGGGGTGGAGTACCATTTTCTCTCTGTTCATGTGTTTGAAGAGTCCATCCTCAATAACAGGTACGTGCACGCCCGTATCCACCAGTTCTGCCTCTTTAGCAGCATTTCATACCATCTGTCTCTTTTCAAAAGGTTTGTAGAATACGGGCGCTACGGTGGGCACTACTACGGAACCAGCCTGGATTCTGTGCGCAAGGTGATGGCGGAGGGCAAGGTGTGCCTGCTGGACGTGCACCCGAGTGTAAGCGGGGTTGGGGCCACGTTGATGTTCACGTTTGCCTTACCTTCTGCCGCCAGCAGGGGGTGGTAAGGTCCAGAGAGCCTCCAGCGGTCAAATACTGTTAAGACACAAAGCACAAAAAAGAGGATTATTGAAGCTAAACTGAAGCTGTTGGGCTGTTCGCTGTTTATACAGACGAGAGCAACAGAAAATCCTCGGACCAAGAATAGTTTAATCACCACTTAACTTCTTTTCGACTCAAACCTCATTCGCTGGCAGCTTTTGTAATTTCATTCAACGTGTATTTTGAGAACAGGCTCAAACTTCCCAAAAGCTTGACTGATCCAAGTTGGCTAAATTCTTCTCGGATCTATTTTTCGCTTCTGTGAGAGTCACGGCGCCTCCTCTTCCTCCTCTTCCTCCTCTTCCTCCTCCGTCCCTGCAGAAAATAAAGTGCGTGTCCTCGCTGGAATTCATGCCGTACGTGGTGTTTGTGAAGCCGCCGCGCCTCGAGGAGCTACGCCTGACCAGACGGAGGGCAAAGTTCATCTGCGACGGGGCGGACACGAGCACAGTCAGGACCTTCTCAGTGAGCACGTTAGGGACGCGCGTGAAGGTGTGGGCGCTTGTTCCATGTTGACCTGCGATTACTTTACAAGACAAGGGCAGGTCCAGGGCTGCTGGGTGGGCCCCTGGTGGCCCCCAGATAACACACAGGTGGGACGTGTTGTCCAAAAGTTGACATTTGACGTGATAAAAATGCAAAAAAAGAAAAGGAGTGTGTGTGTGTGTGTGTGTGTGTGTGTGTGTGTGTGTGTGTGTGAGAGGCGCTTTCATCACACCCATCTGGCCTGTCCATCAGCGTTTGAACTAGCTGCCCTTATTAAACCAGCGAGGTCACACATCTGCGTCCCAGTCCAGCTGGAGTGCGTTCAGCACCACAACAGGCTCTCAAGCAGCCCTCCAGAGGACCAGGCCTCAGGTCTGCGCTGTTGGTGTGGAAGAGGCGCTCAGAGCAGGCCACATCATAGCAAGAAGGTTCTGGGTTTGCCTCCTGGCCTTCCATGTTCTTTTACAGTCCAGAACTAATATAAACGTATAAACCATGACAAAAGCTGCTGCAGCTACAGTTTGACCCTGCTGGTGTCTTCTGGTGGCAGGAGGAGGACTTTGAGACCATGATGGATCTGGCTGAAACCATGGAGAACCAGTGCGGGCACCTGTTCGACAAGGTGATCGTCAACGGAGACGCCACGTCGGCGTTCAGGGAGCTGAAGGCAGACCTGCAGAGGGTCGAGCGAGCCCAGGTCCAGTGGATCCCGCCGGAGTGGCTCCGCCCGTCGCCCGCAAGCGCTCGCAGGAGCTGCGGGCAGCTGGGCGGCTGGATCTGAAGCCAGGAGCTGCAGCTTCGCTTCTCCTGTCGGCAGTTTGGCAGAAACAACAACTCTGGGGAGGGAGATGAGTGGGCCGGGGGGGCGGGGGAGGGGGGGGACGCTCCCCTGCCAAGTTACCAACATCAGCGTGGAATCATTCTGACAGCTGCTGCATGTCGGTTGCCTGTAATGCAGCAGAGGAGCGTCATTAGTCCAAGTCAGGCAGACATCAGGCTGCACAAAAACAGCCCCCCAGACCAGATAACAGTCGATTTCAGCTCGCTGGAGCTGCACAGCTACTGTTCTGGGAGCAGCTACGCCTGCAGCCGTCATGGTGCTCGCTCATCTAGCCTCAGAAGTTCCGTGGGAATGTCCCATCTCAGTCGACAGGGGCTGGCCAACAGCTCTGCCAGATGCTAACACCGCCACAAAGTGTGGGTAGAAGCTGTGCCCAGACAAGAAAACGGCGTTTCAACGACCCCGTTTGAAACCCTCCGCTCGCGTCGCTTTAGTCTGGAAAACAACCAGGCCGCCCACCCCGGCAGAAGATGGGAAACCTGTTTTCACTTTCAACTCTGGCCTCCTTCTTCTTTATGGAAACGTGTTTGTTGATAATTTGCGGTTCAAATTTATGTATTTTCAATCCTCCCACACGCCGACTCAAGCCGCTCACGCCCCATTAAACCGCCAGAAAAAGGATCTCTGTCGCAAATGTGTTGAGACAATTAAAGAATAACCGGCCCGGCTCCACATTGGCGGCGCTCCATCATGAATACTCCTGTTTGAGCGGGCCGGACTCCGCTCCTCTTCCTCGCTCTCCTCCTTTCCCGCGGTTTCCTTCCGCCTGTTCGGATGCTGTGCTCAATTTGGTGTGACGGAGTGTTAATGTGTCCATCATGTCATGTTTGGGAGGAAGAATGGGGGGGGGGGGGGGGGGGGGNNNGGACTAATGGCTTTCTGGAGACTTTGCAGAGAAAGTTACAACTGCATAAAAGCTGAGGTGTGAAGAGCCAACGAGGCTGCTGGGTACAGCTGGGGGGCTGAGAAGCACGCCATGTGGTTCATATTTAACCTTGGCAGGACCACCACCTGTGTCAAACACCCCCGAATAGTGAGTGGACGGCGGCACGGATGAGCGAGGATGCGCTCATCGGCCTGTTTACATATTTCTTGATTACCAAAACAGTCAAAGTGCGCTGCCAGAGCGGCGCAGCGCTCCTTCCAGGCCCCGAGCCAAACCCCAGCCAAAATGTGGCCGTATAATTTCATCACGCTGCTGACGGTCTGCAGGCGCCCCTCTGAAATCATTTAAGCCCCCGGAGCATCCAATGAAAACCCGGCGCTCCGCTCGGCAGCGGCGGCGGCGGCGGCGGCGGCGGCGCCCACTTCAAGCGCGAAGCGATGAGCTCAAGTTTTCTTGGTTAATTTGGCTCAATCATGGAAATGACTGAGCGAAAATCTCATAGTGAGCAAAAATAAACAAAGCTGATCTTAAATAATCTTTAAACTTGTGTTTGAGCTGCAGAGGTGTGTGTGTGTGTGTGGGGGGGGGGGGTCGCTAGGCTGGTTGGAGTCTCGTCACAGTCACACCGTTAGACTCGTGCAGACAGCGCTCAAGTCCAAGAAAACATTTTAAAGTCTCACTCCCAAATTTTGTCACTTTACACATAATAATTTTAGGAGGCCATGAAAGGGATTTAGCCTTCTAGCGCAGCAGAAACGCCGCCGAAAGAAGCTAAACCTGGGGAACCGAGGTGATGTTAACAAATGGTTTGTCGTCCATGAAACCTATTGTTTAATAAAAGCAGCATGAAGAATGACTTTTTGACCCGTATGTGAACCTCACACGGATGTGGCCCGAAACTGTCCAGACAGCAGAGACGGACGTGCCTCCACGCTGCTTTTACTGCTCTCCGGGCTAGCGCGCGTAGGCGTGTTGTAGCTAATATCAACAGCGGCGCTGTGGAGGGCCGGTAGTAAATGGCCTGTGGCAGCTTGTAGCGTTCTCCGACTGCTGTTGAGGAATGTGAGGCAGGAATTTACTGCACCTAGCGGAGACGCTTCTGCTCCGTGGGCTTTTCAGCTCGGAGAGGATTGGGACTCCGCCGCCCCGCCGGTACCTCCCAGTTACGAGCGGGGGCGAGAATTATGAAGTCCTTTAATGCGTTTAACAACTGAACAAGTACAAGTCGGATCAAAGCCGTGACCTTCAGAAAGATGCGTGGACGGAGGAGCAGGAAAAAGTGCTGAAGCGTTATTAAAGCGGGCCGGCAGGTGGTGGATGCATCACGGCGGCCTTACGTAAGAATGTTTGCGGTGGACGGCTAAAACTGGACCGCCGCGTGTTGGGAAACCAGGCCCAACGTCGACACGGTGTCGCTTCACGTTCACCGTGCAAGAAAAGAAAGAATATTAATGATTCAATCAATATAATCTGAAGTTTTAGGTTTGGCTGGAGGGTTTCTGCAAACTCAGAGGCAGTCGGAGCACCCGGAGGACTGGTGCCGGTGGGACAAGCAGACCAAGAATAGACGAGGGTGGACGCGGCTCGCTGAAAGATGACATTGTTTGCAACAGAATTGCAATTATCCCATTTCTGTATGTTGCTTTTAGCGTGCACCTACAGTGGTCCCCGCAGATGGTTTCATTTAGCCTCGGTGGCACGTTTAATCGGCTCCGGCTCTATTTTAGTTTTAGCTGCAGTGAGGCTGAACAGATGAAGGCTGTTGTGTATTTATAGCCCATCGGCGGTATGGACAGGCTGCAACATCTGCATAAACAGAATTATCGTCGGTTTGGACTTAAAGACTCGGTGGCTCGACTCCGCTGGAACTGCGTCGCCGGAACATCACCAAGCAAAATAAAAACCATAACATCATTTCTGAGATGTAAGCAGGGACTTTGGAGCATTGTAGCGCGTGTCCGTGCAGGATTCCTGCTAGTAGTTGAGAAAAGCATCTGTAAAGAGTGCAGCTTGGTCATCTTTACGACTCTTTCCACCGTCTGAGGGCTCTGCTGGCTCTTAGCAGCCGTGCAATTAGCCTCATAAATGACTCTAATAAAACTTAAAGGATTCATATAGTTTCTTCAACACCTCCAGGACCGGCTGTGGCTGTAGCTGGTGGATGTAGCGGCCCCTCTCGCTGATGTGGTCTTCTTGTTCTCAGAATCCTTCCAGACCTGTGATTGGACCGCTGAGGAGCCAATGAGCAGCAGAGGAGCAGGTTATTTGAACTCTGCTCACAGAGAGCAGCTTAAACCAGACAACATCCTCCGACTCCTCAAACAGGATCTCCCTCCTCAGGCTTTTACACCTTCGTCAGGTCGGAGCAGAAGAGGAGAGGAGGAGGAGGAGGAGGAGGAGGAGGAGCACGAAACGCTACTTTTACAACATCTGGAATGGGAACCAGCTGCTTTGACTCACATCTGGAGGGCTACTGATGCACCTGTGTTTGAGGACGGACAGAGCCGCTGCCATGAGTTCTGACCCGCAGGCTCGCTTGGAGAACGGCCGGAGAGCCGAGCCGGACCGTGGAGATTTACCTCGGAGCGTCTTGGCGGACGGGGCGGACGTGGAGCTGCTGTGCTGCCGGGATGCCTCAGAAATCAGCGCTCCTTTTAAGTTCAGGAGATACGGGTAGGCCTGTTTCTGAGCTCAGGATCCCCTGAGACTTTAAAAGATGCTGCCTGCTTTCTGAAATCCTGACGACATCGTCAAGAATCATCTGTCTAGTAGTTTAGGAGGAGCTTTAATGTGTCCGGGGGGGGGGGGGGTCCTCGTCTCTCTAAAATCACCTTTTGGTCCGTCCAGGCCTCGTCTGGGCGGCGTCAAAGTCCGCCACAAGAGACAGGTGCTGCAGGACATGGCCCGGCCGCTCAAGCACTGGCTGTACAAACACCGGGACAACCCCTACCCCACCAAGACCGAGAAGGTCCTCCTGGCTCTGGGCTCACACATGACGCTTGTCCAGGTAAGCGAGGACCTGGACGCGCCTGAGTGGACATCTGGCTCGGACCGGCTCCGCGTTGGTTCACGTTGTTGAAGGAGTCGGTGCGTCTGCGCAGGTTTCCAACTGGTTCGCCAACGCCCGGCGGAGGCTGAAGAACACGGTGAGACAGCCGGACCTGAGCTGGGCCCTGAGGATCAAACTCTACAACAAACACATCCAGGGGAACGCCGAGCGGCTGAGCGTCTGCAGCGACGACACGCACTCGGGCGGTAGGCTCTCGCTCCAGCTCGGGTGGGCGTCCCCGAGGAACCCTCCTGGACCTTCTGCTGAGCAGACAGCACTCATTTGACCCCTGTGGGGTCACCTTTTCTAATGGAACATGGGGATGGGAACCTTTGGTTCCTGTTTTAGCCCCCCCCCCCAAAAAAAGAAAAAAGCTTTTGCTAATTGTCTCTGTGTGACTTGATGATTTCCTGTGCCGCAGACGAAGAGTGTCCCGTCCAGACGGCCATCGGCCAGCCGGATTTTGGCCAGTCATCGCACCAAAGCGTTCTCCAGAAGCAGGACAACGTCCTCGCCATGGCGGACTCCGACGGCGTGTCGCCGCCCTCCAAGTACAAGAGCAGCCTGCTGAACCGATATCTGAATGACACGTTGCGGCACATGATGGCGGCCGAGGCCTCGCCCTCGCCCTCGGCCCGCAAGAGGAGGAGCCACTCGGAGTCCTTCAGCTCCAGCGAGGACCAAGACGTCGTGTCCCCGGCGTCGTCCTACGAAACTGAGGCCAATTATGTCTATCAGACGGGTGAGAGGTGTCTTTTTCTTGCATGATTTGTCCTGGATGAGGGAGGTGACCCTTTTCCAAGGCTTTTAAAGCTCGCTTCAATAAAAGCAGGCCTGGGAGGATCCTCCTGGCTCCTCGCAGATCCATAACGCGTTTCCAACATTCTCCTTAACAGTAAGGAGCGCTGAGAGGCTGGGTTATAAAGTTAAGGCTAATTCAGGATGAGGCCCGACACCCTGTAGGCCGCGTCCCTCAAATCCTCTGCGGACACGAGCCAGAGCCTTTACAGTCTAATAAAGACTCGCGCAGATGCTGAAATCCCTCATTTGAAGCTGGACGGCGTTCGCTCTGGCCGCCGCTCCGCGCTTTTCCACATCCTTCCATGTGCCATTCGTTCCGCTCCGGCTTCTCAGCGCGGTGGAAATGTCCAGCTCCGTCTCGAGGACAATTACACAATGTCTGAGGCTTTATTCTTCCCGAGGTGAGAGGTGGGAACCTGGGTCGGAGCCTCCGCTCAGCCTCGGCCCAGCGCTTGTCCCCGCGCTCGTCTCGCCGGGCTGGGAGACGACCCAGAGCCAGAGTGCTAAAGTCCTTTTGGCTTTTCCCCGGCACCGTTTGAGGGAGCTGCCTGGCCTCCTGAACCTTTGGCAGGTTGTTTTTCCCTAAGTGTCGCTCCGCCGCTCAAATTCAATCTAAATTTACATCACATCCCAACCGCTCCGAGGCGTCCGCCGCAAGTTCAGGTGACGGCCTTCGCCACATGTCTCACGGTGAAATTAAAAGGCGCTCTGACTTCCGTTACGTCATTTCGCAGCCGCTCTCCTGGCAGTCGAGACACCTGGTTTCTGTCTAAATCATTTTACAGATTGGCTTTGACTCAGCTCGGCCGTCAGTGAGTTAGGAACCGCCAAAACAGCGATGTGGAACAAACATAGTACAAATAAACAACCTCAGCAAGTGTTTATTTAAAATTAAAAAAATATATATATATATATATATATATATATATATATATATATATATGTGTGTGTGTGTGTGTGTGTGTGTGTGTGTATGTATATACATCCTTCTTAATTCTTGTCTTAGCACTTAAGGCCGTGTTTGTGTTTACTTTTGGCTGAGCCTGAAGTAGCCCTTTTTCTACCATTTGCGTCAGGCTAAGCTAATAATCGAGGCTAAAAATGTTGTTATTCCCAAAATTGTAATTCTACTTTAAAATGTTTGAACTAGGCCTGTTCACGGTTCCCGCAAGGCAGAGAAGTGGAACATAAAGGTGCCAGACTCTGGGCAGGCCGTAACACCATTAACACGTTTATACTCAGCCCTGGAGATGACTCAACCTTTCACCAAATTTCAGCTAACGGACTAATAAGCAATGCTACAAGGTCGGCACGTCAAGCTGCACAACCGTTTCAGGTTAGGCTTCAGATGGGCTAATTTCAACTTCAAGAGCCAAGAGAGCCCTAAACCCTGTAACCACGGCAACAAAAATGCAGCTACATTTTTCAAACGTAAACGCACAGGAGCTGCGCTCGTTTTCAAACACAAGTCTGTGCTGCGGAAATAATTCCGATTCGGCCTTTTTCCAGTAAGCGGGAATCTTTGGATCATTTGTGTGGGAAAAGCTCCAAGACTTATTAGCTCGCACAGACATTATTTCATCAGTGCCCAGTTACATAAACTACATCTACGCACCTATTATAAAAGGCATGTTTGGGACAGAGAACTGCTTCCAGGTTGTTAAGATCTTTAGCTTTAGTGTTAGATTCACCAAATACATGACAAATGTATGGAAACCAAAGAGGCAGCATCCCTGACCTGTCCTCTTCCGTTAGTTAAGTACATGCTAAACCGTAAGTCTTCATGCTAAACTGAAGAATAGAAATGTTCCAGATTTGCAGTGTGATCTGAAAGCTGTCTGACTTTTCGTTGGCGTCGATCCGAACTCCCCAAAAATGTTTTTCTTTGTCCGATTGATTATGGCTAAGCAGTGGCTGTTGGCTCCCGCCCGGGTTAGGTTAGGGTTAGGGTTAGGGTTAGGTTAGGGTTAGGGTTAGGGTTAGGAGTGGGTTAGGGTTAGGGTTAGGGTTAGGGTTAGGGTTAGGTTAGGGTTAGGGTTAGGGTTAGGGTTAGGGTTAGGGGTTAGGGTTAGGGTTAGGGTTAGGAGGGTTAGGGTTAGGAGTGGGTTAGGGTTAGGGTTAGG
>BJFM01006170.1:1131-30161 GCA_016586285.1 Arothron firmamentum
TTGGGGTGGAAAGAGAGAGGGCTCGTCCGGGATTTGAACCCGGGACCTCTCGCACCCGAAGCGAGAATCATACCCCTAGACCAACGAGCCTTACGGGTGTGGGGGAGTTCATCCGATTAAAAGACAGGACTAAGATTTGCCGATATTTGCGTGGTTATAGGAGGTATTATGGTAAATATAAACCGGAAAATGGCTTTCAAGATTAAAAGCAGAAAAAAAGCATCTCGGGCCATATAGGTAAATGCTTTCCATGAACTAGACTTTCAGACTAAATGATTCAATACTAGACGGAGTTGTATTTGACAAAGTAATATAACTTAAAAATGAATAAAATATTTCCAATTTTCGTTAATTTACCTTGTTCAACAAACATCTTGTGGATGAAATCAAATTGCATGTGTTTTATATTGATTCAATGCGTAAGGATTTAGTACCATGACGTGCGTATATTTTATCTAATCGAAAAGTTTAAATGGTTGTTATTTGTGGAAAATCTGTCGGGGTTTTTCTCGAAGACTTCGCGGCCTAACTTTACTGTATTACTTCGTATATACGGGCAGTAGAATTTCGACTAGCAGCGTTTCTGCTGAAGTTACAGTTGTTTATAGCCAGGACATCTTCGTATAAGGTTCTTTTTATACGTCTTGCCAGCATCGGTTTCAACGAGATGGAGGCCCTTCAACATTCTCAGCTAAATATCGACCTAAGGTACAGTCATTTGAACTTGGGAAACGTAATTTTCAGCTAAATTCTGAATATCTCTGGTAACCTGGTGCTAAGCTAGCTAAAGCTGCATTCGGTTTTGGTGTATTTGGCTCCCAGCCTCGTCCTTTCTTCTTGCGAGCCTGAGCTTCAGGAGCTTATGAGACAAATTGACCTGATAATCAAGCAACAAAAGAGGGACTGGGAAACGGAGATGCAGCTCGTCCGGAACCGGCTCAAACGGAGCGAAGATGAGCTGGTGCTTTCCCGGAGGCTCATGGAGCAGAAGGAGCTGGAGGTCAGCGAGCAGAGGTCCTTCTGCAGAGGTCCTTCTGCAGAGGTCCATCAGCAGAGCTGCGGGCCGGACCTCACTCATCTTTCTGACTGCTTTCAGGTCAGGTCACTTTGCCAGCGGCTGGAGGAGCAGCAAGAGTTGGCTGACAAATATGAGCAACAGCTCCAGACCATCCGAGCAGAGGTACCCAGCTGCTCACTCCTCACATTTGTGACTCGTTTGTGGTTAAATTTGCATCCTGGTTTGGAGTACAGGGCATTTAGGCTGCAGTTCACGCCAACACTAATACACACACCATTGTTCCTTTCATACTTTTTGTTTTTTTTAAACGACTTTTCAACGATTTTTGACTTCCACAAAAGCGTGGCGAGTTCTAAATAATCTGATGAATCAGGCTGGACAGTATGGTTTTGTATATTTGCAGTCTGGGCCTCAGCAAATGTCTTTTTTTTTCTTGCAGTTTGATAAATTAAAGAGAGGTTATCACAAACTTCAGCACAGACAGCTGAAGGAGAGCCGGCCTGGACTGTCCACAGAGCGTTTGGACATGACGGGACGCTTCAGCAAGCCTGAGGTTGGGTGACACGAGACGGCACAGCAGCTCTGGCATGACGGACGCTGCTGGCAGAAGCGCCTCCAGACTTCTGTGTGCTTGGTTTTGGTTTTGACTGGTCGTCTTTCCGATGGCAGGACTTCAGCTGGGACCACAACAGCCAGCAGGTTCCGCCCAGGTCAACACAGCCCGGCCAGGACAGGTACCAGGAGCAGGAGCCGTGCGTGGAACCGTGCGCCCTGTGCTCCACATGTGTCTCACCCTGCTTTGTGTCCAGCAGCACCGGGACCAGACGTGTCCAAGAGGGGGACAGATCACCCTTCACAAGCGGGTCTGAAGGAGCCATTGAGAGACTTCTCAAACAGTTTCACATCCTGTCCTCTGTCTCCGAGGGGAACTCCCTCCGTCTGGCCCAGGACAAGGCGTGTTTGTCCTCTCTACACCCGTCCTCCTCCACCAGTGGCTCCAGATTGACCATCAGGAACTCTGCACCCGACTCTGCTGCAAAGGGACAACCGTGCGCCTGGAAGGAGTCTGTGATGGTAGCGCTGCAAGTCCAGGAGGCACAGCCTGCTTCCTGCGGGGTAAACAACACTTCCTGTTCCTCCAGGCAGCGTGATGAAGGCCGGTTTTGAGTGCTTGTTCTTCTGTGCTGACTTTGTCCCAGGAGAGGTGCTCAGCCTCACGTGCACACCACAGCCACGCGCTCTGTTGGTTTGTGGAGGAGGAGAACCAGCGGTCCACAGAGCTGCTGCAGAGCTTAGACGGCCACATTCACCGTCTGAAAGAAAGCACCCGGTCCAAGCAGCCAGCAGGTGTCCTGGGTCCTGCCCGGACGTCTGAGCACTTCCTGGCTCGGTAGCGGCCTTTTGTGCCCCTGGAGATCGGTTGGATGCAGTTCCAGGTCCTCCTCCTGCCTCAGGTGCTTCCAGCTGCCTCCGGTCTCTCCAGGTGGATGATGCTCAAAGACCTGAGGCTGTGATGAGGCCATCACAACCCTTCCTGAGCGCTGGGCTCAGCAGCTGCTGCTCTGGCTCAGCTGCTAAAAACACCTGAAGAAGACTGGACTTTGTGGAGACTTTGTGCTCTTTTATTCATTAAAGACACTTGACATGAGAGCAGGAGATGAATTAATGATGAACTAGTTCCTCTTTTTTGAGTTCAGAGCTTTTCTTAAGTTGAGTTTAGAGCTTTTCTTAAGTTTAGTTTAGAGCTTTTCTTAGGTTGAGTTTAGAGCTTTTCTTAGGTTGTACCCTTATTGAGAACAGATGGAAAACATCCGTAACTCTAACTGCACCTTTGTCTTCAGCCTCTGAAATAATGTTTCTTTTGTAACCTTTCACCATCCGTCTTGTCCTTCAACAATAAAATGCAGTAATAATCATCAAAATGAATGTGACCCCTGACTTCACCATCAGCGTCACAATCGTCTGTAAATCAGTTCCTGGTCAGCCGAAGCTGCGTTCCCAGCATTCCCAGCGTTCCCAGCGTGATCGCAGCACCAACACGGTGGTGATGGAGCAGCAGGTGGACATGGACGTGCGTGTTGGCCGTGCGCGCTGGTAATCTGCAGCCGGGACGTTCTGCTGAGTTGCACTTGTGTGGATTAGGGTTTCTGCGTCTGCAGCGCCGTTGCTGATCTCTGAAGCGCAGCTGTGAGGCTCGTCTGCTCTCTTCAGAAGACCAGGGATTCGGACTCCTCCAAACCATGAACCAGAAAGTGGTTCTCATCACGGGCTGCTCCTCTGGAATCGGCCTGGCCTTGGCCGCACGCATCGCCAAGGACGACAAGAAAAGATTCATGGGTAAATTTCCGGGGCGGTGAAAGGTTTGACTGTTTGGAACCTAGAGCAGCAGCGGGACTGTTTCAGCAGTCCAGCAGCAGCCGATGTGATTAGGACCTGGCACCACTGAAAGTGTCACCTGAACCAGAGTTCTGAACCCTTTGCTGGAAGCTAACTGCTGCCTCCGCCACAACCATCTCATCCACACTGAAAAACCTCTACATTCAACCTCCAGGAGTTGGTCTTTGATGGTTTGGGGGCCATTAGCTTCACTCGGCTGTCATCATCTTTAGAAAATGAAGCGAATTCAGTTTGGGTGTCTGAAGTGTTTGACACCGTCCACTGACTCAGCCGTTGGGCTTGAATGACGGTGGAGGCGGAGGCGGACTGACTCTCAGCTCTGTTGTCTTGTTGACATTGAGACACTGGGACGCAACATCAGCATCAGAGGTGCGGAGATGTTAGAGAAAACCAGCCGATAGTGCACGGGCCGAGATTTGAGCCTCCAGATACTGACTGAATCAGCTGTGTTTGAATCTGAACTGCTGAACTGAAATTAAGGTCAAAAGAAAAACAAACAAACAAAACAGCAATGCATGACAGCATTTGAATTTGTCTTGTTTCATTTGAATCATTGCAGTGAAAAGGTGAATGTGAACAGTCTAATTCTGAAATTGATTTGGTTAGTTTGGAACTGAAGTCCAATAAGCTCGATAGAGAGATGAAGAAGTTTAACTCAGTTTCTCTGAAACCGGATTTGATCCTCATTGAAAACTCAGCTGCTGTCAGGCTCAGAGTGGATTCAAAGCTCTCGTTTTCATTCCAACGGCAGAGTCACCGGGCCCATTCTCACTCAGGTGCCCGGGCAGAGTTTCAGAGATCTGACCATCAACCAAAGTCAGGAAACAACAAGGCTGGACCGCTCAGTGCAAACACAGGAGCCGACCTGGCAGGAGGGCTCGCAACGGCTGCCGCTCATGTAGCCGCGCTGATTACAGATGAGGTGCAGGTGAGCTGATTAGGAACGCAGCACAGGTGTGGTCCCTCCGGAGCGCAGGGCAGGTGCGGCAGGGAGGGGAGGGGGAGCGCCGGAGCAGACCGGCCGCTGTGACAGCTGTATTATTTTCACTTTCAGTTTTCACAGGTCAAATTCAGCTCTCAATATTCACTGCAAATGAAACAATACAAAGTCAAATGATGTAATTCAAATTCACTTCTAAAAGCCCTCATTCAAGGTTAGGAATTCAAAAATAAATATTATATAAATGATTCAAATTCAGTTTCTGGTGGCACATAGGAAAGTGCCTTTAGAGGTCTGAAGAGGGTGTTACCCCTCCAGCGCTGGCTGAGGCGTGCAGCGGCGGCGCTGGCTGAGGCGTGCAGCGGCGGCGTGCTCGTCCAGCACAGCGCTGTTGTCTTTGAGTCGGGCTAGCATGGCTGTGCTCTCAGATTATCTTCTACACTTGTGCTGGGTGATGGCCCGATGCTGTCATATTGTGTATACAGGAAAGGTCGTAGCACAGAGCCCTGTGGTGCTCCTGTGCTGATGGTGAGGGCCGGAGGTGTAGTTGTGCCTCGACACACTTCCTGCTGCTGAGGGAAGTGTATCCAGGATGGATCAGTTGGGCAGCGATGGTGGGCTGGCTGATTCAGACTCTGGATGGTTGCACGCCTCCGTATGGAATTAACAGCAGAGCTGGAGTCTGCAGAGAGCATCCGGCTGCAGCAGACAGGAGGTTGGTGGCAGGGTACCAGGGGACACAGGTTCAGGCCAGGGGCCTGAAACCCCTGTACTTTACTGTCCTCAATTAGCCGTATTTACTTTGCTTCCATTGTCTGCAGTCACATAAAACATTTAGCACAACTTAGATCGATCTGACGCTCACTGACGTTTGGAGTTCTGCTTCAACAACGAGCGGGTTCAACTGTGAATATTGTGTTTGGAGAGATGAGGACGACGGGAGTCTGTCTTTAGTTTTCAGAATTTAGGGAACCTAACTGTTACGGCTCGTCGCCATAGTTGAACGAGACCCAACCGCTGGACTCAGTGTGGACAATTCTATTCAAAGGAAAGTCACACCACTGAAGAACCAAAAGAGCAGAGGAAAAAACTCACCATGTTGGTGGCAAACGGTGTCAACAGCAGGTGAGCAGGTGAGCAGGAAGCCAGAGCTCCAGCGCTCATGGCCTCTGGGGCTCTCGGGGGCTCTCGGGGGCCCTCTGGGGCTCTCTGGCGGCGGCCGCGGCCTCACGCCGAAGAGCTGCTCCGTCGACGAGGGAATAAAGGGCAGCTGAGGAGGACGAGCAGGTGGCAGCAATCAGCTGATTGGTCCTGCCTGCCTGGCTGAGCAGCTCCTGAAGCGCCTGAAAGAAAACTACACGATAACAGGAGCGCACAAGCGCCCCGCCAGCAGGGGGCAGGCAAAACCCAACACTTACTTAAGGCGCCAAGATTTCCACTTACTTTCATGTTTAACACGTGCATGGACGCTGTGTCTGATACAGGCTTCTAGAAAGCTGGTGATGAAGGATATTTGCAGAAATGAAAGTGAATTCTTCCTTGAGTTCTAAATGTGGCCTAAACTTTGAGGGTTATGTCCATCCTGTTTGCCGCCTCCCATTTGCTGCTGGGACGGCCATGTTTTTGTTCCAGTCTACGCCACCATGAGAAACCTCAGTAAAGGCGAGGCCCTGGTGGAGGCGGCGGGTCGGACCCTGGGCAGGACCTTGGAGATCAAACAGTTGGACGTGTGCGACGAGGACTCCATCAGAGCTTGCGTGGACAGCCTCCCTGACCGCAGGGTCGACGTTCTCAGTCAGTCCACGTCCTCCGTCTCTTCACGTGCACTGTTTTCTGCTGCGTCCTCACTTCTCTCTGTGCTCCCATAGTCAGTAACGCTGGGATGGGCCTGATCGGACCCATCGAGTGTCAGTCGCTGGGCGAGATGAAGACGGTGATGGACACCAACTTCTTTGGGCTGGTGAGGTTGGTGAAGGAGATCCTCCCAGATATGAAGAGGAGAAAGAAAGGACACATTGTTGTCATCAGCAGCGTGATGGGAATCCAAGGTGAGTGGTTCCCTTCAGGTCACCATGACAACGTCTGCTCTTCTAAAGCTGTCGGCTCTCCTTTCTCCTGCAGGAATTCTGTTCAACGACGTCTACGCAGCATCCAAATTTGCAGTGGAGGGCTTCTGTGAGAGTCTGGCTGTGCAGGCGCTGAGATTTCAGCTCAAGTAAGACGCTGACACGTGCACGTCCAACTTCCTCCAGCACGGTTACGCCAGGTCTGCTCACATGCACGCAAGAAGGTGCGTTTGTCCGGTGACCCAAACACAGGAGCACGCCGCGGAGGTCGTGGCGCGGGTCTGACGGGTTTTTCTCTGGCACCAGTCCCAGAGGAGGCTTGACTCCGCCCTCAGACTCCTGCTAGCAGCATAAGCTTTTCACGCAGGTGGAGCAGCAGCAGGTGTAGTCTGTTGTAGATGTGCATGGGAGCGTATTTATCCTGTAGAGATTCGCTCATTTAAATGCAAAGCGACCTTTGTGGGCTCAGCAGGCTGCAGCAGCCAATCAGTCACACAGACAGGACCGGCGAGCCGTGCAGGACTGAACGGTGCGCACGTGCAGGCTGTGGGCTCTGCAGCCTTCAGTCCTCACCTGCGTCTGCACGGCCTCTCGCCATGGCCGGCAAGCTCCAGCCTGCAGAGTGAAGCTACTGACATGTGGCGCCGCACAAGCACAGCTTTCAGATTTTGACACTGGGAATCCAGAGACGTCGCGGCAGCGACGTGGACCGTGGGACGCTCACTAACCCGAGCACTGCCTGCTCTTCCCTCTGTTGTCAGCATCAGCCTGATTGAGCCTGGGCCAGTCATCACCGAGTTCGAGCGGAAGGTCTACGAAGAAGGCTTGAAGACCGACCTGAGCAAAGCTGACGCCGTGACTGCCGACATGTTCACCAATATCTACTTGAAGAACTACAAACAAATCTTCGAAACCTTGGGGCAGAGCGCCGACGACATTGCCGAGGTGTCTTGTATTGCAGCGGTTGTTGTCATGTACGCTGCACCGGCTCTGCTGGAAAGGCTGATGGCTAAACTGGACTCTTTCTCTCTTTCTAGCACACTCTCAAGATCATCACCATGGACAATCCCCCCTTCCGCCACCAGACGAACACGCTTTACACCCCCATGACCACGCTCAAATACGCCGACCCCAGCGGTGACCTTCCCATCGATACCTTTTACAAGATGGTGTTCGAGCACGACAAGGTCTTTAACGCCAGCCTGAACTTCCTGAAACTTCTGCGCTGGCGAAGTCGAAAAAGTTTCACCCTGGACAAAGACAGCAGCAGCTGAGCTCTCCCCGCCGAGCCGACGCAGCCGGGCTGGAAGATGATAGAAAAGTAGAGATTCCAGTCGCCTTGCACCAGAGCCCAGAGCCCTGCATCTTCACACGTCAAGACGCTGTAATACACAACCGCACTCAGAGTAAAAGTAGAACCAGCAACCAGCATTTGCATATGGGAAGAATTATTTACGTGTGTGTGTGTGTGTGTGTGTGTGTGTGTGTGTGTGTGTGTGTGTGTGTGTGTGTGTGTGTGTGTGTGTGTGTGTGTGTGTGTGTGTGTGTGTGTGTGTGGAATGCTGCTGATGTGAGATGTGAAATGACCAGCTGCCAGTGTGGATGCTGGTTCCAGTCCCGGGGACAACCCTACCCTGTGCTGGGTTGGTGGTGCCTCCCCAGCCAGGAACCTCAGCGCAGGCCACTGGTGCACTCTGTGGGAAGTTCATAAAATGGAAATTGTAGGTCTTAAAATAATACATCTTAATTATCAAAAAATATATAACGTCAAATGACACGTTTATATACTTACTTACGTTGCTCCGAGACCGTTTGCCCTGAACAGACTTTATTTACCATGTTTATAAATTAAGGCATAAAAGTAAAGAAATATGTCACCAATTAATGGATGTAAAAGAGTGAACATAGACGACTTTAATGAATACGGGCAAGTCGAAACCCCGCCCCTCTCGAAGTGACGTAGGTCCGGGTTTTGTTGACGTAGCTTCCGGGTGGCTTTTAAGCTAGGGCGTAAAGTCCGCCTCGCTGCTTGGACGGCTGGAGGGTCAGGGTTCTTCAGCGGGTTAATGTTAGGGTCAGGGTTCTTCAGCGGGTTAATGTTAGGGTCAGGGTTCTTCAGCGGGTTAATGTTAGGGTTCGGGTTCTTCAGCGGGTTAATGTTAGGGTTCGGGTTCTTCAGCGGGTCAACCAGCGCAGGCGACAGCGTTGTTGCAGGTTTGTTGGTGGTGCTAAGCTAACTGTAGCACAAACCAGGATCGGTCCTTTAGCATTTGCTGCGCTCTTTGGTTCGCAGCGTGATTACATCTGGGACCGCAAGTGCTTTAAATTTGGCTAGCGATGCACATTTTGATCTCTTATTTGTATTTTCTTTTAGTTGTAAGCGTCACTGGGCCTCTGCTTGATGTGTCTAATTTCATTTAGCCGTTGAAGAAGCGACTTTGAGCAGGTAAAACTGGTTCTATTTTGCCAACAAGCTAGCCAGTTAGCTCACTTAGATGAAAAGTCCGCAGCTGTTGACAGCGGAACAGAACGTTCCAAATTTGACTACATATTAATTCCTTATCGAGTTGAAGAACTCAAGGAGCTGTTGAAGTGTAATAATTAGTAGTAGGAATAATTCCACCGGATCCGTCGGTTTATTGTCTGTTAGTCGTCATATGCTTGCCGCGATGGCTTCTTCTGGAAACGACGACGACCTGACGATCCCCAGGGCAGCCATTAACAAGATGATTAAGGAGACGCTGCCCAACGTCCGAGTGGCCAACGACGCCAGGGAGCTGGTGGTCAACTGCTGCACAGAGTTCATCCACCTGATCTCCTCAGAGGCCAATGAAATCTGCAACAAGTCCGACAAAAAGACCATCTCCCCGGAGCACGTGATTAACGGTACGGGCTGCTTTATCGCTGTTTGCTGAATTCGTGTGTGGGAAACTACAAACCTGCGTGTGATTGCTTCCACTCCGCAGCCCTGGAGAGCCTTGGCTTTGGCTCATACATAACGGAGGTGAAAGACGTGCTGCAGGAGTGCAAAACTGTTGCTTTGAAAAGGAGAAAAGCCAGTTCCCGCCTGGAAAACCTGGGCATCCCAGAGGAGGAGCTCCTCAGACAGCAGCAGGAGCTATTTGCCAAGGTCAGAGTTATTAAGGGGCAACTGGAACGTGTGTTTGTGATGTTTGCAGCAATGAAATGTCATCTAAGTGCACATCCGGCTCTGGTTTTGGTTGTGCCTCACTGCTGCAGGCGCGGCAACAACAGGCGGAGATTGCTCAGCAGGAGTGGCTGCAGGTGCAACAGGCGGCGCAGCAGGCGCAGATCGCAGCCTCGTCTGCCAACCCGGCTCAGCAGACCAGTTCCTCTCAGGATGAAGACGAAGAGGACGACATGTAGTTCCACGCCTTCAGCGTCTGGGTTCCTTCCTGGGACACTGGCGATGCTGTCATCGGCAGGAAGCCCGACACGCGCAGCTGCTGGAACATCTGAAGACATCAGGTGAAACGGACACTTGCATATCCCAGCGCCCAAGACCAGCAGATTGGAAACGTTCAAAATGTCAAAGCCTTTGCGATTCATCCGACTTTCTTTCCTTGAATATTGGTTTGTTTTTTGTTGGTTTTTTTTGGTAATTACTATTTCTGTAAATTTGTAGGCTTCCAGGTGTGTTTTGGACATGAAATAATATGTAAAATGGATTTTGTAATAAAGCATCTGTTGTCCCAACAGTCCATTTTTTCTATGGCTGATCGATCCTGTGGAGAAAGATCAGTGATATCAGAGGCTTCAGTCAGGGCTCCGTGCTAGCTGGGCCGGCCAGGATGACAGGAGGGGGAGGGCCTCATGGCTGACAGTTACCCTGAACCAGCGCTGTCACAGCCAGAAGCCGGGTTTCCCTCAGGACCGAGTGCTGCAGGGGTTCTGCTGAAACGGGCCCACTGACCTGCTGGCTGCACCCACCAGGATCAGAGGGACCCCCCCTTTAACGAGCGCACCTGTGTGAGTCATCAGCTTGCAACACACCAGCAGAGAACCGCTGACCCAGGAGGTGATGAAGCGGGCCGTGGAGCCCAGCACAGATGGAGGCGAGGGCCGCAGCCATGCCAGCGCCGCCCCATCGCCCCCGGCTTCTGTTCCCCCTCCAGGATTAATCAAGGGCCTGAGGTGACTAGAGGGAACTAGAGCCAAGTCAGCCAGCAACAGAAAGACTTGTGACTTTGCTCAGAGGCATCAGGGTGACCCCGCTGATGAAGATGGCCACTGCTGAAGCGCCTTCGTGCCCCTGTGGGTGGAGCTGACAGGAGCTGGACGTCTGCTCCTGAGGGACAGAAGTCAGGACAGCCTGTCTGACAGGAGCGACCACCACACATCCGCTCAAAGACATAAACGGGGCCTTGATGGAGCAAGAGTCCAGGGGGAGACAGCACACTGCAGCTGGAGGTGAGCAGACTGGTGTTAAAGTCCCATCAGAGGAGAAGCAACCTTTCATTCAGAGAGCAGAAGCAACCCAGTCCTGGCAGCAGTGTGTCCTCACCACAGACCTTTATTTCTGTCTGAATCTACAAACGTGCAGTGAAGTGCTCCCTCCTTAGACGAAGGCCTGAATCTTTTGGGGACGCGTCAGCCGTGGGCCGTGTCCAGGAAAGCGGCTCAACGGTTATAAGGATGCATTGAACTAGACGCAGATTTGATGTTGGTCTTGATGCTGCTCGCCATCTTCCCTGAAAAAAACACCACAGAGGACAGAAAATGACATTTCCAACCGAAATCCAGCAGCAAAGGAATCAAGAAGGATGTGCAGAAGGATCCAGAGGACGAGCGTGGTGAGAGCAGCTGATATTAACCTGCTGAGGCAGCGGGACGGAGACACACACCACCAAGGCCTCATCACACACACACACACACCGTGGGACAGCCTCACAGCTCACTTCAGCCGCAACTTCTGAGCAGATACAGCTGCAGCCTTTTTACGCTGCCTCCCTGACAGTTAAAACACTGACGAGAAGCGTCAGGGTGGGGCCCAGCCGCTGCCTGTCCCCCTGCAGAGGCAGCTGCAGCAGCGCTCCTGCAGAGGAAGCGTCAGAGGCAGCTGCAGCAGCGCTCCTGCAGAGGCAGCGTCAGAGGCAGCTGCAGCAGCGCTCCTCAGCAGCTCCAGGTCTGGGAAGCAGACTGGACCCTTCTGGAGGTCTGCCTCCCTCTTGGGAACCAGCCTGAGCTGTCTTCTGCTGCTGAATGCAGACGTGTGCGTGCAGTAAAAAGCAGATGCTCTAAGTCTTCCTGCTGATAACAGCCTAACAGCTGCTGGAGGTGAGCTCAGAGAGAAGGTCCCTGGAGGAGGAGCTGCTGGAGGCTGGGGTGGAGGGGAAGCCTGCTCGTCTCCGGGCTCCTACCTTGCTGCCCTTGCTGCTGTGGAGCCACAGAGCCTGCCTGCTGGACCGACCCTCCCCCGATGGCGGCCTGCTGCAGAGCCGAGGCGCCGCTCATCATGGCGCCTGGACCCGGGTGGCCCGGAGGCACCGGACCCGCAGGCCTACATTTGGAGAGGCCTTTTCCAAAGGAAACGGCTCCGACCAACGTGTTGGTGTCAGCAGGGTTGAAATACTGTTTATTCTGCCGCAGTGCTGGAAAAGAAACGCAGCATGAAAGACAAACGGGGAGAGGGGAGGGGAGAAGATGGACCTGAGAGCGAGAGGTGACGTACAGATGCTCTCCGCGTCCCGCTCCTCACGAGGGTTGTTGAGCTTCTCCAGCAGGCTGGAACACAGCTTATTCAAGGCCTGGATCTGCTTCTGCGCACAAACATGAGACACAAAGGCTGAGGTGCACCTGAGCATGCCCTCCTCAGTCAGCAGCTCCTCCTCAACAATGACAAGAAGAACACGGGAGACACAAAGAGGAAAAGGCTTCAAGAGAGAAGCGAAGGAGGAGTCAGAGCTGCTCAGGAATTAGCCAGAGCCCAGAGCGGCCTGGCAACACCCACAGCCTCCACTCTCCTCCACCAGGACCACACCAGCCTGGCTCTCCTGGACTTGGGGACACTCTGACGTTCGTACAGATCCTCTGGTGTTCTCCACCCTGTCGGTGAGCTCTGGCAGGCCCTCGGACCTCCAGGCTTTGGGTCTACGCTAGATTTGTGTCTCAAATCACATCCGAGTAACTGAACCTACATCAAAGTGTGAAAACACCTCAAAGATCATCCACTTTTCCTCTTGTCAACATTTCAGCACAGCTGTGCTACAGAACCTGGAAGAAAAGGTCTGAAAGGGGCTGGACTGCACTGAAACCAGACCGGACGCCTGCTGCAATGGTGAAGTGTGCTACCAGGGAGCACACAGCCGACACAGCCCTGAATACCACGCTGGGGTCTGAATGAGCTTCACACCCACGGCACAGGCGCACCGGATCAACTCAGCAGCATAGCGTGGCTACCAGGACTGCACCGTGGCTACCAGGATTACACCGTGACTACCATGGCTAGTGGGACTGCACTGTGGCCACTTTGGTTTGAAATGTAAAACTAGAGCATGAATGAAGGGTGGAAACGCTGCTGACCAGCATGAAGGTGAGCCACACGGTGTGCCGAGCCTTCGTAGGTGACGCTAAAGCCTGACAACCAGGGTGAGAAAACTAAAAGTCCAGTAATCAGACTGAGCAGGACTCACCTGCGCAACCTCGACACCGATGCGTGCTGCCTCTGCACTCAGCTGCTTCTCCTGCTCCTCCACCTCTGGGTCGGGCTTGGTCCGCAGGTAGTCCGGGACAATCTCATGGCTGAAGACTGGGAGGCGCTGCTCTGTGAGTTTCTGTGGAACAGTAAAAAGGGCGATAAACACCTCCACACGCAGACAAGCATCTTACTTGGACAACAAGATGTCATCAAAAACAGTGGGCCCTTTAAGAAACAAACTGGATCACATCTGCCGATGCGAATGATTCAAAACTGGAGCCTAGCAAACATGACACGCAGGCCAGAGTCCCGGCGGACGTGGGCGGAGGTGGGAAGCCTAATTTAGCTGTGGTTGTCCCACAGACCTGGTCATTTACGTCCCTTCACTAGGGCACACCTTTCAGCTTCACACACATTCACAAAGATTGGTTTTCTACACTGGAGATGCCAGTGGTTGAGAAGATCCGTCTGCTTCAGTGGTTTGAACGTTTTTAAGTGGAAAAATACCAGAACTACTTCAGTCATGTTGAGCAACTGAAAAGTAAATACTAGACAGTGAGTGTTTCCATGCCAACCACAGGAACGTGGAGACAGAAAAGAACAAGAGTGGAAATAATAATCCCTTCAAAGTGAGCCACCCTGGGCGTGTGTTAGAATTACATACATTACACTCATCCACAAGCTCAAATATTTTAGATTTATAATTCCTGAGGCGCATGAACAGCCATACTCACAGCCAAGTCCTCATCTCGATCAGGTGACAGCAGCAGCGGGATGATAACCTGGTTCCGGAAGGATGGCGTTTTCTCGTTCCTGAGCAGTTTGTTGATGGTGTTTAGCTGACCCGACAGAAGAGCAAAATTGTCCAGGACAGACGGCCTGGAAGCAACAAGCACACACCGGCGTGGCAGTGAATCTCAGCACTGGCCCAACCTGCTCCACCATTTTTAATAACATCTGCACTCTAGCTGTGGATTCTTTAGGGTGCAGACCATGACTCCATTAGAGACAGACACCAGAGCCCAAAGACCTGGTGTTCTGCCCCAAAAGGTCATCTAGAAGAAGCAGGGGAACAAATCATGCCCAGGCTATCAGACAGCACACATCCACAAAACAGTGTTTTCCATGAGAAAAAGGAAGCTGAGAGCACTGCATCCAAACAGGTATTCAGACCCTTAAAGTTAAGAAGCCACAAGCTGGATTTGAGGACCATGGAGGTCAGGAATCTCACTCCAAGCTTTCTGATGTATGTATGAATGTACAGTCAGTTTCTATCCAGTTTACTCACCACATCAACCGCTCGTATTCATTCTCCAACTTGTAAATAAAATTATGGAGAGCAGTTTTGACGTAAGCCACCCGAGAGATGAGAGATTCCACCGACGTCTCCAGCTGCTTTTCCTCCCGTTGCTGAAGAAAGCAAAAGAGCAGCTAATTTAAAATTTCACATCATAATTTTAAAGTGTAGGTGGTGCCGACACCATGTGACCGTAGTTAAAAACACCTGAGTAGAACATCAGCGGAATCTGGTGCGTTCGTGCCCTAAGCAGCGACCAGTCCTTCAGTGAAAACACTCACTTTTAGTTTTAAAAGTGCTTAAAGTGCATACCTGCATTTTAAACCCGCAGCTATTGTTGGGCGCTAGTTTATAACGTCTTCTTCCTCTTCTTCTTCTTCTTCTACTAAGGCAGTCCGGCGGTATCAAAGCCCAATGGCGCCCCCTATAGGCTAGCCTGGGTATTATTGCAAAGCATAGCCTGTCTTACATTTATTTTTAATTCACTTTTCAGAGCTTAGAAGTGGGTAGGCAGTGTTAGATTGTCTTCCATCTGTGCTCTTTGCCAATACCAAAGGAAACATGTGAATGAAAGAATGAGTATGAATGAATATTAATACCAATTAATATGAATCATAAACATTTAAAGTTGCTTCCTACCAGTTGCGTCTTCTGGTTGGTCAGGAGCTGTGGTTGTGTTTTGAAGGGCAGGTTTATCTACATGGTTTTATCTCAGTATGTTGCCTTACATCAAAACCCCTAGCCCTTTGATTACCAAACATCGAATGCTCCGTAGATCTTGTTTCTGATCCGTCTGATTAATCTGTGCCTTTGCTGAATTTTGACACAACAAACATTAATGGGTTTTGGTCTTTTAGCAGCTAGAAACCAGAGCATGGGTTTCTAGTTTCTTCAGATGTTCATTGATGGTGGGCAGGAAAGAGGCAATTATTTTCTTTATTCCATCATAATTAAAACACACACACCATAACCACTATTTCAAAGTGGGGTTAGGGAAACCATTTAAAAAAAAAAAAGACCTAAAACTTGGTAAGTCCACAGAAATGATGCATGTACAGGTGTGTCCAAATTAATCATTCGAAAATATCAAAGGTGTTTATGGTGTCTGTTGATCACAGAGGGATCTGTGTGTTCCTTCCAAACGTGCAATAAAGAACAAATTCTTCCTCTAATTTTTTAGTGAAAGTTAAATAAAGGATATTTAATGAATCCAACAGAAGGTAGTTCCATGGAAACGCTAAAGATAACACGTTTGCTCCAGCTCTGCAGAACCTGCTTCATACGTCACGCGGAAGTCAGAACCTCCCACCTGATGGCTAAGAGAACTTTGCTGCTTGAGGAGGAGGTCCCAAGAAGCCTCCGGCTTGTTTTGTAGCAGCTCTGGAGGGTGCCAGACCAAGCATCTTCTGAATGTTCTGGAGCAAAGACAGCACAACACACAATGACAAAACTACCAAAACAAAAATGTTCAACAAAGTGATTCTAACTACAGCGCAACTTATGCTCTCCTCAGTGACCGTTAGCTCAGGCTCGTTATCCAGGCGGAAGCTGAACCTTGCCCAGCCGGACGTCCTGCATGATCTCAGTCAGTCAATGTGAAAGTGAAAATCATGAAAAGGCCTGAAAATACTGAACTTAGGGACCAGTATTCAACAAACCCGAATGGATGGGGTGTGATTACAACAACACACAAAAAAACTGTCAGGAGAAAAGTCTGATGTAAAGAAATATGACTGAAAACAGACGTTTACAGAAGACAGTCAATTTTGAGTCCTCGCATGATGTGATGATCTGTGAGTGTTGTAACATTTTAATTATTCCTTCATCTCAGCTGTTAAAACAATTTTAACACATTCAATTGTAATAAGGGTGAAAGAAGGAGTTTATTCCTGTAGCATGCTCATGAAGCTGTGGTTTCACTTTCCTTGTATGAAAACATCTTTATATCCTCCCACAATCTATGGTCTGAACCATAAACTTAAACATAAACTTAGAGCCCGCATTACAACACCAAAAAGAGTCAGTTAAGCCAACCTTACTGCACGACTTTACCCTTAACTGAAAACTGGTTTTCCTTTTTGTGGCTGCGATGACACAAGAGCATCAAGAGTGGGTCAAAGGAAAAAACGTAAGATTAAATAGAAAATACCTGTCTGATGGACATTGTGCAGAGGATGTACAGGAAGATAAAAGAGCAGTCGGTGTAATCTTCGCCCAGCAAGTTACGGTGCGACAGTCCCTGGATGTATGACAGTGGGACGAATGGTAACTTGGCCACCACTCTTCCATCGAAGCTGAACAAAAAGATCCAGTCATGTTTAAATAGCTGTCAACCTGAAATAGATTTCTGTACACAACATTTTGCACTGTGGCTAGTTGTTTCACACCTCTGAAAGGCTCTGCTGTTAATAACAGATGAAAAGATCCCAGCTACTCACATGGAATTAAACATGCCCATCAACGCTGTGAAGCAGAAGCCAATGGCAAACATGGACTTCATGCGCACCTGAGTACAAAAGAAGCACAGAATTCAAACACGGAAATGTACACACAACTACTCAAGAAAGTAATCACACATGTCTATGAACATAGATTTAGATATAAGATGAAGCGCAATACCATGGACAAGTCCCTGTTGTTGTTTTTCAGCTTCTCTTCTTGTCTTTCTGAAATACATTGAGAAATATAGGTATTGCTTTTTGGAGAAAACTAATGCTTTGTAAATAAAATCCCCACAAGTACCCTTTATTAGTTAATTTACTGGGTTTTTACCAATTTTCTTCTTCTGCTGACGGCCTGCAGATTCTGTGATGGTTTCTTTTTTCTTCTCAACTAATATTGAACAAGCAAAATCAAACATGAAATCGTTGCCAAACTAAAACAAAGTCCTGGTGGATGAGTCACTCACGCTTTTTGCTTTGTTTTTCCACTTCAGCCTTCAGCTTTTTGTACTTTTCAGTTCGATAGACTAAAACCCAGGTAATTCCTGAGGAAACATATTGAAACACTTATTTGCAAGAGAAAAACGTGAGAATGTACACCGTCAAACTTCAACGCTACAGGGGCTAATCAATCTAAAGCGGACAATTTGTACCTTTTATTTATGAATATTTGCAGACTGGATAGATATAATGAACACACACACACACACACACACACACACACACACACACACACACACACACACACACACACACACACACACACACACACACACACAAAATCGGATTGAGAAGCATTAGCTTGGTCGGGTAATGTGGCTGGTTAACTATAGCTAATAGTGGACTGAAAGAAACAAATTGCTAATTGGTTTTATGTAGATATTCTGCGCTGTGAACCAAGAATGGTAAAACAATATGACACCAATGTGTTGTAATTTAATTTTCTTGTTGTTGACAACAGTCAAAAAAAAAATCAAGTGTAAGGTTTGAAAGACTTCGCTTACCTTCGGCTAACAACGCTGTACAAACTGAAATAAACACAATCAGGATGGTGTCCGCAAACATAGTACTCATGATGGAGAAGAAAAGAGAAAGGTTAAAATACGTGTTAAAATACGCCTGTGAAAACCACCGGAAGTGGAAAGAATAGAACCAAGGACGTAGAAGAAGAACTGATAGAACAGGGAGGTAGATGGGCTGGCTACGGACGCGCAAGTGCACTACCGCCATCTACAGGACAGGAGTTTAGATCAATTCTAATATCCCCTCATAATAAATTCTTCTCCAATCCCTCATATGATACTAAGATACTACGGGTGAATTTAGAACACACTGAGGAAAAAAGGCTAAATACTACATGATACAATACTTACAGGTCATATAGCCTCAAATTACTGGTGGCAATGCAGCTGTAGACTAGTTTGACACTTGTCAATAAAATTAATAGAGAAACATAGTAGAGAGAATACATATGTTTCAGTTATTATTTAGACAGCTTAAAAGTGATGACATGTTACTATCAGGTCCTCTGGGAAGGCTGATCAAGTTTCTATGTTCAGGTAAATGAACATAGAAACTGAAGGAAAATGGTTTTTGAAATGCATTTTAGTTTTTGTGTGTGTATGTGATTGCCTCCGCAAAGAAGGTTATATTTTGCCGACGTTTAGCTGCAGCAAAATAACGCGACAGGCTCTGAAAAGATATAAATGAAATGTTCAGGAAATGTTGATAACGGGACAGGGAGATGATTGGTGATTTTCCAGATTACCGTCTGAAATTTAATCAATTAAACAAATACAGAAACATATATAAAACAACATACAGTCGCAGATTAAAAGAGGAAAGGATTTGAAAAAATATGGAAATTAAGAAAAGAAAAAAAAAGAAACTTGCGAAAAGTCCTACCTGTTCAATAGCACCACCTACTGGTGCAGAGAGAACTGCAGCTGAAAACTCCCCCCACCATCTCAGGGACTTTGACCTTTGATCAGTCATAGGTCATATATCTGCCTCAGTCAGCAATCCTTCTAACGAGGCGAACCGTTGAATGCAAGACGAGCCAAAGTCGGTGGCAAACAAACCCAAATGGATTATTGGTTTTGGCCAATCTCTGACACACTCCCACCCCGCCACTGGTGATAATCCACCACGAACTGGTCTTTCAACTGCCAACAAATAACAAAAGTAGATAAAAACACAGCAGACACCCATTTTGGCTATATCCCTAGTTGATATAGGCCTATGTGTATGGAATAAATAGAATAGAATCTCTGATCTTGTGTTTTTCCAACCCACCCTCCAGCACAGTAGGTGGCAGTAGCGCCCGTCTCAGATTAGAGGTCACTCGCCAAGCAACAGAACGGAGAAGAAGAAACAGCAGCAGAGGAAGAAACAGAAGCGGCGGTAACGGCAGCAACAATAGCGTCAAACGTGTTTAGTTCTTTCATTAAGCATAACTATGTCGTCCAGTGACTTTTATTTGAGATATTATGTCGGTCATAAGGGCAAGTTTGGCCACGAGTTCCTGGAATTTGAATTCAGACCGGACGGTAAGTTGTACTCGGCGGCTCCTACCGTTTGAAGCTTTAGCTTTAGCTTGGTTTCAATTACTATAAGAGGGGCTCAGCACAAATGGTCTGTTCGGATATATAAACGTATATATGTGCATGTGTATACACACAAGTATATATTTATACACGTATACACGCGTTTATGTATATAAAATGAGGCAACGAGATCCACTACTGCCGCGTGTTTCTCTGATAGTCGACAAGTGGCCTTTATTGTCGTAAAAGCGATTCACGCTAGAATGAAAAATGGGCCTTTGCGTTCAGGACCAGAATCTCAGGGATTTCCTTCAGTTCTAAAACTTAGGGTCACATTTATGTATGTCATTCTTTACATATGTGAACACATTTCTTTTCAGTCACAATTTACAAGTCACTTGAAAAAATTTCAGGAAAACATTGATAAATGGTTGTCAGTGCCTTATTTATGTAGACGGCTTCAGTTGTGGCTCCTTTTGTCCCTGCAGGTAAACTGAGGTATGCCAACAACAGCAACTACAAGAACGATGTTATGATCCGGAAGGAGGTAAGCCTATCTAGTTTATTTTTCTCTGTAAAAGTGGGGGAAAGTGTGCAGTAAAATATTGCCTGATGCTGTTGGTCGGATTCACTGGGATGGATGGATGGGTTACTTTTCTAATGTATGTGTTGCATTTCCTGCTGCCCAGCATGGGCTGGTCTGTACTTTTTTGTTGACCAGGATAGCGCCTGTCTTTGCAGCGTGACTGTCGTAGGCACTCTCCTATTTGACATCTTCCGTAATTGGGCTTAATTTGTACTTTTTTCAACACAGCATTTTAATCGGTTCTTTTTCAGCACAGTACACCATTTCAACCCCAGTTTGATGTAGATTGAGTGGCCAGGGTTTGTGCTTTGTTGCACGTCATTGTTAAATGAACATGACTTTAAAGCATCCCCAAAATGTGAATGACTTGATGTTTTGTTCCTGCCAGGCATACGTCCACAAAAGTGTGATGGAAGAGCTGAAGAGAATCATCGATGACAGTGAGATCACAAAGGAAGATGATGCCCTGTGGCCTCCTCCCGACAGAGTTGGCAGACAGGTGTGTTTGTGGGTGCAGGTGGGGGTTGTAGGTGTGTTCAGGGAGCCATGTCTTCCTCAGGTTTTTTGGGTCTTTGCTGGTGGAGCAGTGAGTAAGGAAGTGCCGGCCATCAGCAGAGAGGAGCAGGGGGCTCAACGCTGGAGCAGAGGTATAGGTGCTGCTGGGAGTCCTGGGTCTGCTCCTAGCTGGACACACAGGTCCTCCAGACAAGCAGGAGACATCCTGAGCAGATGGCAAACATTTACTGCAGATTTGCTGCTTGATGCGTTCAGGGGAAACTACAACCTGTAGCGGGTGTGTTACTGGCTTCAGGTGTGTATTCAGAGAAGGTCAAACCTCCAACCCTCCTCTCATAACTTTACAGGAACTGGAGATCGTCATTGGAGACGAACACATCTCATTCACAACCTCCAAGATTGGTTCCCTCATTGACGTCAACCAGTCAAAGTAAGTGTTGAGCTCAGATTTAAAGAGGACGGGCGCTGTAGACTCTAACGGGACGGCTGTTGTCTCCCAGGGACCCTGAAGGTCTTCGTGTCTTCTACTACCTGGTGCAGGATCTGAAATGTCTCGTCTTCAGTCTCATCAGTCTACACTTCAAGATCAAGCCCATCTAAGGGCTCTGCTGATTGCTCCACTTTGTTTTGCTGCAGCTGATGTCTTTGGAGCTTTGCATTTATACGAACATTTGCTTTTTGTGGATTTTATTTTATTTTGAATAAAAATTGAAAAAAGGTCTGCTGTTTAATTTTTGTTTATACTCTTATAGGAAAAAAATGCTGAATTAAGGGTGAGCAACTACATTTAAACCATTATCATTATTACTTCAGGACCTAAAGGAAGTAAAACCATCCAGCTGAAGGCCCAGAGAAAGGTGTGCATTGCTGATGGTGCACATTCATCAGAAATCTCTTGCTTTAATTATTAGCACCGTCAGATCCAGGCTCTGCTAGAAAAGATCAGTCGACCTACAATGATGCGCTCATACATACAGCAATTCTGAACATCCCATGATCACAACGAGCTAATTCTTCACCACATTCTGGCATTTGCTGATGGTTTCAGTTGCTTCTGAAAGATCACAGCTCAAAGTCTCAGTCCAAGACAGAAAAAATGTCTTCCAAAGACTTGGACACACATTCCAGGAACTCCTGAGTATTACGACTTGGGTAGCTGGATACGTTGCATCCAATCCAGTCGTCATGGATACCGTATCCAACCCCGAATCCATCAGGCACCACAGGGGCAAATCCACCCAGGCTGACAGCTGGGCTGGTGAGGGTGCTGGTGGACAGGATGTTGTGGTTGATGGCTGCGTAGGCTGGGTCTGTGTAGAGGCTGGGCAGGGCCCGGCCCTCACGGCTGGCCAGGTGCCTCAGAGCAAACAGGTGACGGTCGAAACCCTGACCTGTTGGGAGAAGGGCGGACTGGTTCAGACAGGAGACCACCACCAGGGCATCTGCATGTGAACTGTCCACACAGGTGGGCATCGGTGCAGGTCAGAGTAATGATGGAGGCCTGGTGGAGAATCTGCTGGTCTGGAAGACGCTTGGCCTCTGCCAACAGTCCAGTGGACTCTCCAGCAGGCCTCCATCAAGTCTCCACCTGATGGAGGCCTGCTGGACTCTCCAGCAGGCCTCCATCGAGCCTCCACCTGACAGTTGGAATGTTGGGGAGTGTGCTACCCATGGCGGCCTCCTTGGTTAGCTGGCCGTGGTAAGTGGAGCACTGGTGGAGCATGGCCCTCAGCTGCTCCTCACTGTGGCGTCCTGGCTGGCAGACGAAGGCGTGGGAACAGTTCTTGGTGTGCACAGTCGCTGGCCGGATGGTCTCTGTGCGGCCGTGCTTGAAGGCCGCCGTGCTGCAGGACTCGTACGTAGCCACCGTCTGTCCGTACTGCCTCAGGAAAGCCATCTGGAAAGCCAGCTGGGCCATCGCATCCGGACTTAGCTTGTTCTTCTTCAGCCTTTCCTTCCCACCCTTCTTGAACTCCATGGCGTTTATAGTGAGCCCTGATATGGCCGACTCAAAGTTCTCCTTGGCTTTTTGGATTCCGTCCTCCAGCTCAGCGTCCAGGTTGAAGTGCAGTCGAGAGACGGCCGAGGCCGAGTCCACGGCGGCGGCGGCGGAGCCTGGGTGCACTAGCGGATGTGTTGTCGTGTCCTTGAAGACCTCATTCTGAAAGCGGAGCACAGCTACACCATCACCCCACGAATGCTCGAAGTTGATGGCAGCCTGTCCATCTCGACTCAGGATGATGCTGAAGGACTTGTCAAACCAGCGGTTGTAGCCGTTGCCATGGAGCATGTTGTGGGAGGCGTGAATATGATCCTTGATGCTCTCTTCATCAAGACAGAGACAAAAGAGCGCAGAGTCAACCATTTTTAAGGACTCTGCATTTCCGGCAGCTCTTAACCTGTCCCTGAGGTGGGCCCACACGTCCCTGTTCTCCGTGGTCAGGAACCCCAGCGGGAAGCTGGGCACTGGTGCTGGGTCAGCTAAAACGTACTTCAAGTGTGCCTGGATCTCTGCAGGCTTCAGCATGTTCCCGTCTCCGTCCACAACATCAAAGACGTACATGTTTCCTTTCCTCAGGACCAGGACGTGGCGGCCCTTCTCATCGGTGAAGAGCTCATCTCGTCCCCTCCTGGGGATCCGAGTTGAATTGAAGAGGCGGAAGTACTGCGACATGTCCAGGGGGTACGCGTTCACCATGTAAGCGCCGTACCAGGACAGGGAGGACGGCACCCAGCGGATGGCTTTCTTGAACTGGTCTGTGTCGCTCTTTGCGGGGTTGAGGTGGAAAACCTCAGGCTCCAGGAGTCCAGCACGCAGGGTCTTCATGAAGCGCACCGCAGCACACGCCATGTTGGTGGCCCGCACCAGCTGCTCATTGTACTCTGCTTTTGGATCGGGACTAAATGTCATGAAAGGATTAAAGTTCAGCACCACCGGCTCACGTGCTGAAAGATACATGTCAAACCACGGCCCTGCAAGGAAGACAGGCTGGTCAGGACAGAAAAGGAAGCCTCATATATGTTATCCTATAAGACATGATATCATTGGCAGCGAGGACAGTCCCCAGAGGTCCACCAGCCGATGATCAGTTGGCAGTACATGAATGGAAGGACAGAATTCCTGCAGTTTTTCTGGAGAAGTCTTCTCGTTGTTTCCGACAGTCATCTTCTGTGAACTGCTACCTGGTCGTTGCTGGGGTGGCAGGATGCTCCAGGATTCTCCAGGATGCTCCAGGATGCGTCCACAGCCACTATCAGGCACTAAAGTTGCAAGTCAAACTAAAACAAAACAACATCTTACCTGAGATGTAGCTTGTATGTTTATTTTTCTGGTCTTGAGCTATCAGCTCCTGATTCAGCTGGTTTCCAACGCCAGTCAAGAATTCTTGTGAAACTTTCTGGGTTATTCTGAGAACGTACATGAAAAAGGGCCAGCCTGTTTTTCAACCATAAGCATGAAGTAGCTAAAAAAACAAACAAAAAACCCCCACATATTGTGTAGTTTGCTGAAAAAGCTTACCTGAACTGCTCTCCATCTAAAAGCGGACTCTGTGCAGCTAAATACCTCCTGATAGTGTCCTCCAGTTTGGGGACCGGGAGTCTGGATGAAAAGACAGAGGGAGGAGGACATGTGTCCCACCTGGCCTATAGAGGTCACTGATGTTTGGCTCTTGAACAGGAAACGACAGATGCACTTTACCCCACAAACCCGAATCTAAACGGTCCACCTTGCTTCACCTGCGGCTCTAATTTAACATTTCACCTGAGACTGGAATCGGGACCAAACACACATTACAGTCCCAGGTATTGACGTGCACCTCTAGCTCCTCACCTGGGTAAACTCTTCTGGTAATGCATCGTCGGAACGACACTTTGGTGCAAATATTCGGCCGAAGACGCATTTTTTCTGGTATGTTTGCACACGTCCAGGGCAGCAGTTCTTTGGAGAATCCGATGTTTCCACGGCGCAACAACGGAACGCAATAAATTAAACATGCTATCAGATGGCAACGTGACAGTTTAACGAAATTTCAACGCTAATATTTGCAGATTTTCTTCTACAAATAAAGTTATTTTCAGTAGTTGCTACGGACTCTGGTCGACCTTTGATTAGCAACTAAACAGAAACAGTCCTTCCTGCTCTTCTTCTTCTTTTCTTCCTCTTCTTCTTCTTCTTTTTCTTCGGGGAATTAACAAACAACGTTGTGGTGCAGTGCTGCCATCACCTGGATAGGACTGAATCTAGAAATAAATGACCAATTTTAATACATTTTAATTTATTAAAAACCACTCTCGGCCCTTTACATTTGTCGTAGTATTTTTTTGAGATACTGAAAAAAACTTTCAACCCAAAATGTATTTATTACAAACTCAAAATTATGCTGTTAGGCATTTTACCTATTTATTGCACACAAAGTGCTTTACATCAAAGCTACACAAAAACATCAAAGAGCATTTCCACGCACCAGTCAACATTTATCAGCTTGGGCGTGATCAGATCTGACCTCAGGTCGGACATTGTGCACGCACATTTGAGTCAGAGTGGATTTACTGATGAAACAACCCTCAAACTGGTGGTTAAGAACAAGCAGGAACATGTTCAGTGGAGATTAAAGAGGAAACAAACACCATTAAATAAATGTTTTGAACCTGAAAAAACTGACAGCCTGGTTTTTCCTCAGAAATTCCTCTTTGCTTTGTGTTTCATTTTAATTATTTCTGTTTTTCTGACTTCATTCTTTTCTTTTTGTTTGCTTTTCAGTAATTTTGTCCTTTTTGTCAGAGTAACTGTTTCTGTTTTTCGTGGTCATTGACAGAAGCTCTCATAACTGGCGAAGCTGCCACAGAGCAGCAGCGTCGCTTCACCAGCGCACGCACATGCGTGACTGCGGAGCGCTGCGTCATGGCAGTAACCTGTCCGCTCGGCCTGTCCGGCGGCGCTGCTCCGCCGCTGTCATCCCTCTCCAGACAGCGTTTTTCCAGCTCCTTTAACACCAGTCTTCTTGCTTCCAAAGGTCACGACCTTGCTGATCAACTCCAGCTGGGAAAGTTTGGCTTCTTTCTCAGGTTTCTGCTCTCAGTCGTTGACCATGGTGGGCGGAGCCTCTGAACAGGTTGATGACCGCGGTTTTGAGGCGCCTCGCCAATCAGGACCTGCTCGTTAGTTCTCTGGGTTTGTCACACATGAACCTTTCACACATCACACGCTGGTCCTGTCAGACCAGGACCCCACCTCCTGAGAGGTGCGTGTGTTTGCTGGTGACGTCACTGATGACAGACGAAGCCTCGCTGGCTCAGGAGGCTTAGAGCCGGCTTTTTAGGGCTGACGCAGCTGGAAACTGGACCCAAAAGCAGCACACGTCATCAGAGCTCCAGAGGAGGTGCAACTTCTTCGAATTTGAAGCCAGTTTACAGGATTTGAGGAGCAACCATACGACCCTCAGACCGGTCTGGCAGAGGGTGGGGGTGTGTGTGTGTGCTGCTGACAATTAAATACTGAAGCAGCCAGGTGTGTGATTGGCTGATGGCTGAGGCTCACAGGTGAGCACGATTGTCCTGATTGAGACGGTGACACTGGTGGCCCAGTTTCTCCAGAAGCAGGCTGTCTTTGATTTCTGTTTGCCTCCACCTTTTATCTGTTTGATTCTATACAGATGACTCTTATTCCTCACATATACTCTTACTTAGCCTGATCCATGCTGAGGCCTTTTCCTGCCCAGGCCACAGGAAGAGCTCCCAAGCAGGCCCAATCCCCTTAAAAGCATACATACATACATCCCACTTTGAATTTGAATTGCATTTGAATGTGAATTTGTTTATGGAGAAAATTGCAGTGTTGCAGCAGCAGCACACATAGAAGAAAACAAATAAGATAAAGGACTTTGAGAAAATGCAAATAAAAATAAAAATATGGCCAACCCTCTATATTTACAGGTACGGTGCTGTACATGAATAGCAAGAACACCTTCCATGGGCGGGTTTATTGCACACAGACAGATATTGCACAGTTAGATTGTGTGGTGGCTAGGATGCTGCGTTCAGCAGTCTGAGGGCTGTGAGGAACTGTCAGAATGTGTGGAAGGATCCAGGAGCAGCACGTCGGGAGGTAAACGGGTTCTTTTAGTATTCAAACGGGTGAATACAGAGTCAGACAAACTCGGAGTCAGGACGGAAGGCAGGTGGGGTTACCAGGGAGCAGCTACAGAGGCAGGTCAAAAAAAACAAGCCGGGTCAGACAAGAGGCAGGCAAGAAAACAGGCAGAGATAACGCAGGAACCAGCTGGGCAAAACAAACTACCATCTGGCAAAGAATCCTCCAGGATCTGGGGCTTAAGTAGTCTGGCTGATTGCTGATGAGGGGCCGGTGTGGCTGACCGGCAACGCAGAGCAGGTGCGGCTGATCAGGAGTGTGGAGCAGGTGAGGCAGAGAGGGGAGGGCGAGAGCCCAAGCCATGACAGGAGCGACCTCCTTCCTGCACTGAGGATGCCTCAGTCCAGCGCTGAAGCAGCTGCCCAGGCCCTAGAGCCAGAGTGGTGCAGAGGGTGGGAGGAGTTACTCCTGATGGACGTCTGCCTGGACGGCCACCTCCTCGATGGAGTCCAGGCTGCAGCCCAGGACAGAGCCAGCTCTCTGAACCAGCTTGTTAAGGCTCTTCCTTAAAACACTGCTGAGGGCACCATAGTGTCGCAGAAGGTCCTGAGGAGAGCCCTGCTCACATCAAAGGACCTTTGGTGACCTTTAGCTACCTTTAATAGCATCCTCTTCCAGTTGTCTATCAAGTGCAATGATGATGAAATGGACAGAACTTTCCATTGTGTGTCTAGAAGCTTTCCTCCAGGAGACAGCAGCTGGACCAGGCCTTGGTCAGCCAGGACTGTGGAGGATCAGGGATTTAGTGGAAACCTGAATCCAACCTTCCTAAAAGGAATCTTTGTCTGGTCACAAAGAATGACAGTAGTGTCATTCTACATTAGAAAACACCAGCTCTTCTTCTTTCCACTGGGTTGTTGAGGTGACGCTCATGGCCAGATATGAGAAGAGGGGAGAAGAGTGTCCTGCTCCAGGGTGATTCCATTGGTGATGATTGAGAAGATGCTCCAGGATGAGGTGATGGAGAGCACTATTCCACTGGCTAAAGAGCCACGAGAGCACCTCAGCCAGCTTCTGAGAGAAAGGCTGCATCACTTACAAAGCTGCAGCTGATTGCCAGTGCCAACATCCTGTTCCAGACCTTCAGACCTGATCCAAGGTTCAGACCTTCAGACCTTCAGACCTGATCCAAGGTCCAGACCTTCAGACCTGATCCAACATTCAGACCTTCAGACCTGATCCAAGGTCCAGACCTTCAGACCTGATCCAACATTCAGACCATCAGACCTGATCCAAGGTCCAGAGCTTCAGACCTGATACAAGGTCCAGACCTTCAGACCTGATCCACGGTCCAGACCTTTAGACCTGATCCACGGTCCAGACCCGTCAGACCTGTCATGGGACCTGGGGCTACAGCCTTTGCTCCATTAGCCCTAAACTCCACCGGCTGCGTTAGTGCGGCGCGGCTCCGACAGGAAGCTGCAAATATGCGGTGCAGGACAGCAGGATGTGACCACTCTGCACTTATGGAGCTGAAACACATTAAATATTGCTGGCTGTGCTTCTGAAATCACTTTCCATGCCATGTCTCTTTTCTATTAACCTGACACGTCATCAATAACACCCTGGCGGGTGGAGCTGCAGCTGCCGGGTTCCAGGGGTCAGACCTTTCGCATGTCCACAGCCTGGAGCGTCTCCAGGTTTGCACTAAATCTTAGTGAAGCTAAGTTTTTTTAGGAAGCGCTGCCTCAGGCTGCACGTCCATGGAAAACCTTGAGTGTCTGCAGCTTTTTATCTAGACCAAGCGGGAGTGTGTTCACACCAAAACAAACCAAGGTGTGTTGACAGAACGGCTCCTTCTGCTGAAGTCACCATGTCACACATCCATCAATCACCAAAGAGCAGGATGACTCTCCTCCTCAGGAGACAGGTCATCACACAGCCAAGTTTTCCCAAAGTCTTTTTTCAATTTGTACTAAAGATTCACCACATTTGTGTTGTTGGGTAAACACCAACAAAAGAATGAAGACAAGGGAAGGAAAACGGCCCGAGAGGAAAACAAGAACCGAGCGAGCGGCTCCCACTTCTGAGCTCCAGAACCAGCAGAAGACGGCAGAAGTCCATCACAAACCCCAACCCGACCCTGGGGAGGCAGGGTGGGTGGAGGGGAGGGAGGACGGGGGGAAGGGTGGGTGGGGGTGGAGGGAAGGAGGCTCTCCTCAACGTAGAGAGCTGAGGTTGGCACAACAGACAGCAGGTCCCACACACACACACACACACACACACACACACACTGCCTGACCTCGGGACGGAACAATACAACTGAGGACAAACAAGTAGAGTGTGTTTAGAGTGTTTGTGTTGAGGAGGTCCGGTTAGCCTCCGTCAGGCTCATGAAGCTCAGATATTTTCCCTTAAGCTTCCTGGTCTGAGCCTTTTGGCTGTTTTGTGTGCTGACTGGTTTTACTGGTTGG
>BJFM01006170.1:33073-47278 GCA_016586285.1 Arothron firmamentum
TCTTCACTTCCTGCAGACACTGGTTGTCTTAGGGTCCAAAAAAACCCTCTAAATGTGACGGAGAATGACTGAGATAAGATCCTGAAGGACTTCCAGATACAGCCTGACAAACATGTGATGGGGTGGTGGACAAAGGGGACCAGAAGGGTTCAGTGATAGATCTAGTGAGAGATGTGGCCTTTCTCCTAGAGAGCCCCCCCTCCCCAACCCCCCGAGCTAGAGGAATTCCTCCAGCAGATCAGGAACAGCTGAGATCTCTGGCCACAACTGTGGGACCTTCAAGCTGCATGTTTTTGTATTGTAAAGGTTTTGCACAGAAAGTGGCAGTAAGTTTGGTCCCGAGCGAGGTGGCTGAGAGCAGCTGGCTGCAGATGGCTGCTAACCACTGGTTCCATCTCTCCTACCAGGTCAAGGCTTTGGCTGCCACCTACATGTTCTGCATCTGCTGGCTCTGGCCAAAGGCCAGCCGCTCCAGGGCCTATATACAGACCCAGCGTACGCCAACATCAAGCACATCATCCTGTCTTCCAGCACACTCAGCAGTCCAATTCTGAGAACCGGTGGTGCTGCCCCAGTGGTGCCTGACGGCTTCGGTCTTGGATACGGCTTTAGAGACTATGGAACTCGCTCCATCGTGACCAGCTATCTAGCTCCCCATGTCCCTGACTTTCAGCAGTGTGTCCAGAAGTCTTTAAAGGATATCTTCGCTGTCCTGGAAGGAAAACCAATTAGCTAAGAAGGACAGGTTTCCTGGTTGCAGAGTGGCGCCAGGACCAGTTCCCCACCTCAGTTAGGAGAAGATTCAAAACAGTTTATTACTTGCACAGAGTGGGATGACTGTTTCTACAGGCTGACACACAAAGACGCAGCAGGTCTAAACCAAAGCTGACATGAACACGTCCCTAAAAAGGTGTTCCTAGCATTTGCTGCTTTGCTGCTTGGCTAAATATTAAATATAAATCTTAAATCCCAATCTCAATGTTAGATCTAAATGTAAATGTTATATCTAAATCTCAATGTTATGTCTAAACCTAAATGTTAAATATAAATCTAAATGTTCAATCTAAATCCAAATGTTAACTCCAAATCTAAATTGTAAATCTAAATGTGTGAGCTAAATGTTTAGAAAATATGCAAATAGGGCTGTTTCGACACCTTCGTCTGTATGGTCGGTGTCCACGTCCCTTGCAGTAACCTCAGATCACGCGGCCCCGCCCACACCACCGACTGCTGCACAGAGGATGACGCTGACCATACAGACTAAGGTGCTGAAACAGCCCTATTTAGAGTTAACATATATATTTAGACTTAACATTGAGATTTATATTTAATTTTTAGATTTAGATGTAACCTTTAGGTTAAGATACAACATTTAGATTTAGACTTATTTTACATTTGTACACATTTTTAACAATTATATAAAACATTGTTTTATATGAATTTCTGTCTCAAATTTAAAAAAAAATAGATAAATGTGAGGAAAGTGAGCTAAATGTTGGAAATATGTTGGCTAAAATACAGTGGCGGAACTTTTATATTTGGCACCGTTGGCAACCCATAGGACTCATGTAAATGACTAAATTAAAAGATGTGTGTTGCTGAATCAGGTGTTGTGTGTCCACTGTGCATGTGTTTAGCAAAGCAAATTCCTAATCCAGCAATTATTGATGCATTACTCATTCTATTATAACCAGGATATGAATTCTAGTATAGTGCATCTAGGTGTGCATCTGGTGACAGAGAGCAAAGCAAAGACAGGAAGTCAGTACTGCATGGTGTCCCAGCTTGTTCTGGTTTTCTCCTTCCTGCAGCCTGTCAAACTTATGATTCTCAGCACAATTTAGGCTTTAGAAAGCAGCTTCAACAAATGAGCAGAGTTAGCTGTATTGTGACGTACATGTTGAATTACGAGTGTTCAGCTCCTGTCTCCTCCTGATGTCATCTCCTTCGTTTGTGAAGGAGCAACAACAGGAATGTAGCTGGAATCCTAAAATATTCCACATTGGCTGATCACTGCTTCGAGTCAACCTTTTTATGACCCATGTTGGGTAAAGCTCAAACTGATCCAGGATGTCTGCGGCTCAGAAACACGACAAACATGTATAAAAACCGTTGGAGTTCACTGTGTCACATTTCTAACAGCCCCCCTGCGCACGCGCACGCACACACACACACACACACACACACACACACACACACTGCCTGACCTCGGGACAGAACAATACAACTGAGGACAAACAAGTAGAGTGTGTTTAGAGTGTTTGTGTTGAGGGGGTCCGGTTAGCCTCCGTCAGGCTCATGAAGCTCAGATATTTTCCCTTAAGCTTCCTGGTCTGAGCCTTTTGGCTGTTTTGTGTGCTGACTGGTTTTACTGGTTGGGCTTTTGCGTTTATTGACTTGGGCTGGTTCTCTTTCCCCACAGCACCAGATCCACTCAGTGCAAAAAGGATTTCTGAGTAGAATCTAGATGCTTCCGCCCACCAGCACAGCTAGCAGATCCGACCTTTCCAGCCGTTGCCATGGAAGCTTTTCTAAAAGGTGCATTTATGACTCGTGTCCTGTCAGTCGGACGCGCTGCCTCCATGAAGACCCTGGCCAATCAGGTGGTTTTTAGAAGTGCTGCACTGGCCATCAGGAGGCAAACCTACAGCAGCACTAGTGCTTCTTCAGGCGAGTTCTTGCATCACAGTGTGCTACCAACGATGTTCTACCAGAAGAGTCTGCCCAGGTAGGACCCCTGCAGGAGCAGCCTGTGGTAAAGAACATACCAGACCCACCTTCTCAAGCTCAGCAAGCAGGTTTCTGCTAAACCCGCCTCCTGAAACAGACCCCAGATCAGCTGAGCTGTGGCAACAACCTTCTAAATCTTTATTGACAGCTGTCAACAGGCAGAACAGTCAGCAGCAGCCAGACGGCCTAAAGAAAGAATATTTCTGCTGATTCCACAAAGCAGCTTCAACTCTTTGGTTCCTCAAACCAGAACCATCCAGCAGCAGCTGAAGGTGGCTGACGGACCCATGGGCTCCAGACCAGACGCAGACTCTTCAGGGTTCAACTCTTGAGTCCAGGCTCTTCTGAAGCCCAAAGCCTGATGCTGAGCAGGAAGTTCATGAAAAAACAAGCAGACCACAAAGCGGCAGCACGCCAGCCACACCAGATCTCACGCTGAGTCTGGACCCGCGAGCTGAGGCCGCTGGGCTGGATCCAGGAAGATGGTGCACACTCCGCTGTAGAACCAGAGTCTGGGCAGGAAGCATTCCAGCTCCCAGGTGTCAGACGCAGGATGGTAAGCCTCCACCTCCACGCTGTAGTCTCCCTCCATCCCCTTCCAGTGTCCCCCAGTCACAAATAGCTTTCCGTCCATGGTGACCAGGCCACCGTTCTCATGGAGCACGTGGAGATGCTGGACCTGAAGAGGGCAGCAGATGCTCAGACCACAGACATCTTTAATGCTTCGCTCTCATAGTGGTTGGATCTAAACGTACTTTTTGCCAGATGTTTTCTTCTGGATTATAGGAGAAGACTTTCTTGGTGTTGTCAGCAACCAGGTAGATGATTCCATGCATACAGGCAGAACGAGGAGAGGATAAGTACCTCGGCATGAAGGGTGAACATATGCTGATCCAGCTTTCTGAACAAACAAACAAACAAACAAACAATCAGGTGCACAGAAACACACAAATCTGGCTTCTGCAGATCCATCAGGGAAAACATGGAGGTCTCACAGAGTCACTGATGCTCCAGCAATAACTACCACCATTCCATCAGGGAGAAGACGTGACCAATTATCCAGAGTTTATGGTTGGGATCAAGATTCAGAATATGTATATTATTGGGAATAAAACTCAAATACTGACATTGATTACAGGCAACGTGATAAATATAAAATAATCCTCAATTATGGTTCTAACTGTTGACAAAACCAAACCTGTGAGTCTAAATTAGCAGATTTAAATCAATTATGAACCTGGACTGAACCCGAAGTTTTACCTAAACTGAACCTGAACCGAACCCGAATTTAACGTGGACTGAACCTGGACTGAACCTTGACTGAACCTGAATTTAACCTAAACTGAACCTGAACTGAATCCAAATTAAACGTGGACTGAACCTGGACTGAACTTGGACTGAACCTGAACCTGAATTTAACCTAAACTGAACCTGAACTGAACCCAAATTTAACCTGGACTGAACCTGGAAAGATTCTGAAACTGAATGTAACCTAAACTGAACCTGAACTGAACCTGAATTTAACCTGAATTGAACCTGAAATGAACCCGATCTGAAGTGAACCCAAATTCAACCTGGACTGAACCGGGACTGATCCTGAACTGAACCTGAACTGAACCCAAATTTAACCTGGACTGAACCTGAACTGAATCAGTGCTGAACCTTGACTGAACCTGAATTAAACCTGAACTTTAGTTGTGGATCCTAAGTATCCTTCGTAAACTAACCACAGCAGTTGAAGTGAGCTCATGTCTCACATTTTTGATGAGCCTTGCGACCCCTTTTTCACCTGTTCAGCCTGTTTTTGCTGCTGGTTTTTTGATGTTGTTCCCCTGCCCAGCGTGTCATACTGCCCCCAAGACAAATAAAGTTGATCTGAATAAAGTTGAGTAGAATTCAAAACGACTGGACTGGAAGCACCCAGACGTGCTATTGGCTACCGTGGCAAGACACAGCTAGCTAGTTCCATGCTGGTTAAAGGTGATCCAGTCCAGTCTGCTCGTCTCATCCTTACCTATAACAGGGTTGTAACACTGCATGGTCAGAGCGTTGTACTTCACAGCACACGAGCCGATCACATAGAGCTTCCCGTGGCACGCCGTGGCCGTGAAGTTGCTCACATATTTGAGGGCGGGGCAGGTCATGTTCCAGGTGTTGCTGTAAGGATCGTAGCGCTCCACTTCAACACGATCTGCTGTTGTTCCTGGAGGAGGGGATGCCAGCATCAAGACAGCTTCAAAGATCTCGAGATGTGAACGAACAAAAGCAAAACATTTTAGAAATGTGTCTTTTCGCCCAGTTTGAGGAGACAGTCTGGCTGCTGCTCTGCAGCTTTGATTTCAGGAATTCTGGAGCAACTCCTGACCTCCAATGACATAAATCTCCCCGTTGAGGGCTGTGGAAGCGTGATTAGTGCGGGAGCGGATCATGGGCGCCACGGTGGTCCATCTCTCCTCTTTAGTCACATACTTCCAAGTCTCTGTGGTTGACCAGGTGTTGGTGTTCGGACCTCGTGATCCTCCTGGTAGAAGAGTTAACTCTGTGTCATCATGTCCTTTTCAAGTTTCCAAAAGACTCTCAGTCTTCAAGCCGGTCAGACGTTTGACTCACCTGTGACGTAGACGTCATTGTTTAGAGAGACCATGGAATAACCCCACTTGTTTGGATTCGGGAAACTTGGTAGTTCGTGCCACTTTTCTAGAGCAAAACAGAAGAACATCTCTTTAGACACTGACATGACAAGAACAGATATAAATAAATTTGACATTGGTACCTATAGCCATCATTGATTTTTATTTACTCAAAAGTCTTTTACATTATTTATTCCTTCTTCTATGGGTGCTGCTGGGACACTGCAATTTCCCCATTGCAGGATAAAAAACAGAATTCATTCATTCATTCATATCAAAAATTTAGCATGACACTATTTATGAAAATAGCAAAAGGGTCTGAAAAAGTTGCCCTGATCCATCCAAGTGCTTTCCATTCTTTCCTCTGAACAACCATTCCTCCAAAGGTTATGCAGTAAAGTTCATCAGACACATATGAAATCAGGGATAGTGTGTACTTGTTTTGGTGTTGTAGAAGGCACAGTTCTTGTGCCCCCCTCTGTGCACCAGCGGCTCATCTTCATCAGAGTCATCACTGTCAGAGTCATCCAGAGAGTGACTTCCCATGACTACCAGCACATCTTGCAGGTTTGGTTGAGGACTCTGATAGTTGAGTCTGTCCCTAAACTCTGGGGTCAAACTCATTTTCTGGAAGATTTAAAACCGTTGTGTCAGAAAAGAGCAAGTAGCTTCAGCAAAGTCAGATCAAACCCGAACCCTTTCCTCACCTCTCTGTAAATACTCTGCACCGCCTCAGCGCTGGTGGGACAGGACTGAAGCAGGCCGTCCTTCAGCAGGGTGTTTGAGATGTAGTCCAGGGTGAGAAGACAAAGACGGGACAAGCGGAGAAGTTCGGGTAAGTGGAGGAGACGAGCTTCTCTGTGATGCTTCACCCATTTTAAGATGGCATCCACGCGGGTACTCTCATCTCGGATTTGTAGTCCTTCATCTGAGAGGCAGGCAACCAGCCTGTCCTTTGCCAACTGTAAAAACTCCTCACCCTGTTGGATGGCTTCAAAGTTCTCCAAGAGAAAGGCCCAAGCCTTGGCCATCACCTCCGGACAGCCGTGAACCGCCCCAAATTCGAGGATTCCAAGGCAGTTGGACTCATCGATCTGGTGCTGAAGGTAACGGCTGCACACAGTTCTGACCGTCTGGAACTGGAGCTGGCTGGAGGTGCATATCAAGCCCTCTACGTTGTTCTGATTGATCGTCAGTTTACCTGTGTAGGCAAAGTCTAACAAACAGCTGAGTATGTCAGGATCAACACTCTGCAGCTCCACTCGACTGGTTATGCTCTCCACAAAGTCTCCTGAAAACATGGAGTGGAAGTACTGGCTGCAGAGGGACAAAACAGCGCGGTGGCACGGGAAGTCTCGCCCTCCGGCACTCAGGGTTACATCAACCAGTTTGGGCTGTGAGCAGAGAGAGCGCAAGCCCTCCAACATGCTCTGGGGGTGCGAGGACAGGCAGAAGTCCAGGTCGTCCACATTACGCACCATGGTCAGCTGGAGCTCCAAACAGCTTTGTCGTAACAGACACAGATTAGCTGCAAACACAGGAATAATTACCTGAGTGTGCATTCTTTACAGTTTTTGAAATATAGCTAAAGTTTAAAGATAAATTGATCTCATATAAATGAATGTTCTTTATAACGAGCATCATATCTGTCTGGGACTCTAAAGTCTCATGTCTTTGAACATCTCTCTTTTCAGATTTGTCCGTCTACAGCAGAGATATCTGATATCTGATGACCAGTTTACTGACTTTAACACGTCTGCTTCCGTACACGTTTTCAGCAGAAGCCAGGGCTTTTAACACCTGGGTTAAAATCCAAACAAAAGAACTGGAAATGTTTGCAACCAACCTCACCAATACAGACAACTAAATCAAGTTCATCAGAGAGGAAAAGACGACAGTCTGGCCTTCTTGGACTGTGCAGTGGGGATTGAAGAGGACAGAAAGCTCAGCAGTGAGGTCTGCAGAAAACCAGCACACAGTTCAGCACCACCAACTGGAACATGAGATAGGTGTCATCAAACCTTACAGCATAGGTCCAAGGGGATTGCAACCAGAAGCCAAGGAGAGAAGAAGGAACATGAACATCGTAGAACAGCACTCCAAACATGCAGTCACCCAGACTGAGCCTTCACCAAGACCTCCAAGAAACGGGACCCCAGCAGGGAGGAGGAAAGAAATAACCCTCACAGTATTTCTATCCCCCACAGTTTGGAGTGTCAGGGGAGTCTTCCTGCACACTTCAAAGCCTCCAACACACTCAGGCAAAAAGTGGTCCACCCCAAGGACAAGACACTGAGACACAAGCAAAGCAATATTGTCTATGCCGTACAATACCAGGAAGAATGCAGGGGATTATGCAACGGGGAAACAGCCCCTCATAAACATGGGCCAACACAGACGAGCCACCTCTTCAGGACAGGACTCAAAATCTATGTTAAAAGGAAACTGGACACTTTTGGGGACAGTTGCATGCATGTCCTGGCCAGAAAAGATCGCTGGTCTGAGCTGTCAAGGAGGCCATCCACGTCCAGCTGAAAAAAAACATCCTTAAACAGAGGTGGTGGACATGTGCTATTAGCCGTCTCCAGTCCTCCACTCCTTCTGTCAATGATCCAAACGTTCACACCGACACCTGCTGACTCATCATCATGTGACCCTGCAGACCAGAGGGAAGCTCCCACAAACGGCCGTGCAAACAAGGGTTAAATGTTCAAGCTCTGGCTAATTCAGAACTGGAAAAAGTTCTGCAGAGGAGGAGAAACGTCTTCAAGAACCAAACCAGGTCCAGCTGCTCACATAGATCAAAGCTTGGAACAACGGCTGGGATGAAGGAGAACCTACACATACATCTGATGATCATTTCCCTCTTTCTGTTTACTATTAGCTGTATGTGCATCCTCGAATAAATGTATTCAATTCAAAACACATAAACAGTTAATTTACAATAGATAGATAGATAAATGGATAACAGACAGATAGATAGATAGATAGATAGATAGATAGATAGATAGATAGATAGATAGATAGATAGATAGATAGATTTGTTAAAGCTCTGCTCACTGGGTCACCATCTTCCTCACTATATTTAACATTTTACCTTCAACAACCAACAAAAAAGACTTTGAGACAAATGAATGTAAGAGGACAAATGGAGAAAACAAACAATCGCTCACCACAGCAGCAGACGGGGGAAAATAAGAATCGTCCTGGTGGAGCCGCTCACATGGGGGCGGCCTCAGATGGGACAGACTATTTTTAGGACTCTCAAATTCCAAACAACAGTCATGGAAGTGGCAGCTGCTCTTACAGCACGGTCACGTGTGGACGGACACAGCTTTCAATCAACATGTATGCGACAGTAAAAAAGACTGACAGAAAGGACACGAGCAAGACTGGGCAACAATCGCATAAGTACGCCAGGATATTAACTTTGACCTTGAGTCTGAAGGCTGCATAATTAAATAGTTGGCTGCTGATGCTTGGCTACTCAAAAATAAGTAGCTTGAGTTGTAAAAATGACATTTTTATGTGTCCAAGTATCAGAGTCGGCTGGAGATAATTAAAATGAGCCCTCCGTCAGTGATTTACATACTCTTACAAAAGCAATGGAATAACATTGTCTTTAATTTTTAACACATCACCAAATTTACATGCATTACAAATAAATACAAAAATCTGAAATACAATATAAACACTCAGCACAAATCAAAAATCTTGCTTCTAATAATAATAATAAATCATATTAATTGTAAGAAATTGTCAGAAATTAAAAATGCAACAATCAAAATCAAAGAACTTAAAGAACTTTAGTAGCACACTTTTACTCCAAAAATACACTGAATGCTGTTATGTGTCAAAAACAGAGTCTGGACCCACAAGCAGAAGCAGAAGTCCCAACAGCTGCAGTAAAGGTCTTTATCAACAGAAAAATGACCAGAACTACCAGCTAAAAATCAGCCCACGGGGAAGCACAGAGGAGACAGCAGGAAAACAACGTTCTGCCAACAGGAGACTGAGGACGCCGGCCTGAAATAGGACACTGATTGGATTAAATTCAGGTGTGCCTGCGTCAGTTCAGGAAATGAGAAGCAAACACAAACACAGCACAGGAAACAGAACTAACCGAACACAAAAATAAAAGCATCAGAATGGAAATGTTTGCAGCTCCGGCTTTCGCTCCGTCTCTGCCGTCCCCCAAAGTGAAGCTCGGAGCCCTGGCGGAGCCGCAGCCGGTGCATTTCTGGGGCGAATCTTCTTTCTGATTTCTTGGCTGTTTTCCAGGTGACCTCTCAGTGTGTCATGAGACCTGCGTAATCATGGCTGGAGGCAGTGGTGGTGGAGCGGCGCCACGAATCCGTCCAAGTCCAAGAACTTCTGGGTGTTCAGGACAAATCTCATTGACAGTTTTAGAAACATCTTCTCCTTTTTCCTAAACCTAGACCGGGTGTGGACAATTAATTTGCCTGAAGGGCCGTGTTGGGTTTTAGATCTCGATGAAGGGGCAGGTGGTGCAGGAAACTAACCCCCACTAATGAGGATCAGAGGTTAGCTAAAAATCCTGCATGATGGACTATTGACTGAGGAAATATTTTGAAAAGCCTGTAAATTGGTCCCTGCAGGCAGACCTGCAGACAGACCTGCAGAGAGACCTGCAGACAGACCTGCAGAGAGACCTGCAGAGAACTGCAGACAGACCTGCAGACAGACCTGCAGAGAGATCTGCAGACAGACCTGCAGAGAGACCTGCAGACAGACCTGCAGACAGACCTGCAGACAGACCTGCAGACAGACCTGCAGAGAACTGCAGACAGACCTGCAGAGAGATCTGCAGACAGACCTGCAGAGAGACCTGCAGAGAGACCTGCAGAGAACTGCAGACAGACCTGCAGACAGACCTGCAGACAGACCTGCAGAGAGACCTGCAGAGAGATCTGCAGACAGACCTGCAGACAGACCTGCAGACAGACCTGCAGAGACCTGCAGACAGACCTGAAGGCAGACCTGCAGAGACCTGCAGACAGACCTGAAGGCAGACCTGCAGAGACCTGCAGACAGATCTGCAGACAGACCTGCAGAGACCTGCAGACAGACCTGCAGAGATCTAAAGAGACCTGGGGACAAACCTGCAGACAGACCTGCAGAGAGACCTGGAGATCGTTGATGCTTCTGTCTTAGCGAGCCTCTTCCAGTGTGGCAGTGATGTTTTTGGCTGCATCTGTTTCCATCCATTTTTTTCTTGCCAGAAGTCAGAATTTGCTTTAAAGAGTTTGAGGATGGAGGGAGCTCTGTAAGCAGGTGATCTCTCTGCCTCCAGGTTGGGGCAGAAATAATGTTCAAACCAATGAGTCAGCCTTCTTGGTGCCCCCACTGGTTTGTGAAGGGCCGCTTGTGAAGCCATGACTTTGACTGATTGAATTACGTTTCCTTTTGCTTCAGGAAATATTGTTTGGCTTCATTGATAACCCAGCGGGAAAGAAAAAACAGGTTTGCCTTAATAATATCGTATTATTTGCTCAATGGCATAATTATAAACGTCGTCACATGAACCAGAAATCACTCCTTTGCATTTTCGTAAATGAGGTCAAACAATATATTAGAAGCAGGAAACAATCAACTAAAGAGAGCCCTGACAACCGGGCCCATTTGCTTCTTTCAGTGTATTATTAAGCATGTCATTGTTGTGTTTGTATTCAATTGTGCATCACTTCTGAGATGATCGTTATATTGTCTTTCACTGAAAAGAAATTAAAATAAAAAAAGGCTTCCAGGATGTTGCCATCTTGAGTTTTTGGTGTGACGTCAGCCCACATGTAGCCTGGACCAATCAAAGAGACACGCCCCCAGCTTTTTACCATTAATTATTTAATTAGGGAATAAAATTCTAATGGACCACCAGATCACATTATATGATGATTTAAATTTAGCTCTTGATACCATGATGAGATGTGAAAGGTTTTTTTCGTTTGTTTGTTTGTATGTTTTTTTTAGTATTTTATGATTGAAAACGAATGGGAGTGGATTGGAGGCAGAGCCTGCCCCCAGTGGATGTCAGAGGTGTTGCAGGTACAGTCACTTCTGCTTTAGCTCCACTTTTCAGAGCAGAAGGCTACGTCAGGACCACCTTCCATTTGCAGTCTATTGGTCAAACAAATCTCTCCCACTGAAAAAGTTATACAGAACTATTGCTGCACCTGTTTCTGCACAATCTTATATTCTTCTTTTGTACAGAAGAAGAAGAAAAACTGTGGTGACGTAACAAGTTAGTACTGGCTTTTATTTAGCACTCGTCCACTGAGGAAAACCTGTGATCATCAAGCAACCAAAAAAGGTGATTTAGTTGGAATAAAATCCACAGCCTTTATCATCACATCAAGGATTTTTTCAGGTGCTCAGAATCTTCAGATTTAATAAACGGATTATGACACAAGATTAAAGGAAATTTGAAGACAGGAAGAAGGAAATAAAAGCTAAAGCACAGCTGGTTCAGCGTAGTTGGCAGAGACCTTCAAGCGGTTTGTTCTTCACAGCTGGAAGCTGCGCGATGACCCGGCTAACAGCCAGAGTTAATAATACTCATCGTCTGCGCCCTGTTGAGAATCTGCCAGCTGTTTTAGTTTCTCCTGGTTCTTCTTCACGCGCCCCATCAGGCTCTTGATCCCTTCTGTGTTCAGCAGCTCCTCTCCGGTGATGCGAGCCAGAGGCGGTGTCATCTCCTCCATCACCTTCATCACAGGCTCCAGCAGGATCAGACGCCGGGTCTGCAGCTCGGCCACACTCCCCACCCCACACAGCAGCCCCAGCTGATGGACAACTCTTCTCATTTTATTGTGAACATCAGCAACCAGGCCCCGCCTCACAGACAGAGCGCACAGGTCGGCCTGCGTCTGGCGAAGGTTGAGGTCAGCATCATGGACCATATGCTCAGCGTTGGAGATCAAGCTCTGGAACTCAGAAACCTTGCTGTGGTATGATCTGACCTGAGACTCACAGCTGTGCACCTCTCTTCTAGCGATGTCCACAGCATCAGAGGCCTGATCCAGTTCTACTGCACCAGCAATAGCCAGAGCGGGTCCTGGAATAAAAGTAGACTTACATGAGCAGATGGGGAAGGTCCAGAGATGTCTTCAGTGTGTCACACACTGTCCCCCTGGTAACCTTAGTCAGACACATAGTTAACAACATGTTTCACTCACCAGCAATCCATCCAATGATTGGGATGGCAAGCATAATGAGTCCTGCGTCCCTCATCCTCTCTGCTTCATCTGCCTTCTCTCTCATCATGTTTAAAGTTTGTTCAGCCGCTTCCAGGTTTCTCCTTCCGTCGTCCAGAGCATTTCTGTAGCTCTCCAGGTTATTTTTGTGGGAGTCCAGCTGCTGTTGTAGCTTGAGTATCTCTAACTCTTTCTCCTCTTTCTGCCTTGCTAAACGACCCTGCTCAGCAGTCAGAAGCTCCGTCTGCCCGTCCAGGTTCTGAAGCTCGCCTGCAGCTATCCTCTCAGACCTTTCCATCTGCTCCTTCATATTTACAATCTGCCTTCTGAGATCCTGGAAGGTCTGACTGTCAGGAAGGAGCACGTCTGCACTGAGGCTGAGGAGGGTCTCTGACACCTCGATGAAGGACTGGAGGCCACTCTTCAGTGGGACCATCACAGCCTGGCCCAGCTTCCTCAGCATCTGGTCCTGGGAACCTACAGAACTGTGATTACAAGCAAAGGGTTAAGAAACTGGACCAGGCAGAGGCAAATTAAAGCCCATTCCAGTTTTTCAACAAAAATATGACTATTCTGACGTGTTTGCAGGAAACAAAAGTTAGCCTCGCCTGTAAGTACGTGGCTATTGTTGGTGCCGTTAACATTAACCCGTTATCATTCCTATTAATCAAACTGTATCCAAAATATTACACTCTTGTGATAGTGATACATACCTACAAGACATGTCCCAAGCTGTGATCACGCTAGTATGAAAGATGGAGACCTAAACATGAAAGATTAAAAGAAAATGTGATTATGAGAAACACTTTCAGCACCCTGTGACACAATGACGAGGCTCAGCAGTGCAGCTTCACTTGGCTGAAGCCTGACTTGTTTGTTAGTGCTCTGTTACATCCATCCATCCATCCATCCATCCATCCATGTCCTTATCACAAGAAGAAAACATGACAACAGCTGATCTTAAACACACTTTTATTTCCTGCTGTCTTCACAGAACAAACGTGGTCACACATATTCTCCTGTCGTACTAACCAGGTTCACTCTTTCATCGCTCCACTTTGCTGACTTTGGGAAACGATGGGTCCAAAGACTAGTTTACTAAGGTTAACCAAGTCTTTTTTATCTATGTAATCTATGCCATTATCATCAAAAGCAAGCGTTATTACTAATTTCTTAGGCTGTGTAATACATTGATTTCAAAGCGCTGACATGCTGAGACAGCAGTCAGATGATCTTGGTGCGTGCTGGATCAGTAGTAGTCCTCCTGTCCTTCAAAGCCGGCCTGGACGATTTCTTTGATGTTCTCGGTCTCCTGGGGTGGAGCAGCGGGAAGAATGGCCTTCAATTCAAACTCTATTTTTTCCATTCTTCCGTCGGTCTTCCTCTCAAACTCTTCTTTGTTCTTGATGACCAGCTGCTGAATCCCCTTCTGAGCGTCCTGACAGGCCTCCTGCAGCTTGGCTCGCTCCTGAAGGAACTCGGGTTTGCTGCTATCCATGGCCATGAGCCTGCTCAGGCTGCTCACTCTGTCCATCAGGAACCTGCTGGACACCTCGGTGTAGGTGGCTGAGATCATGTGGACCAGGCTGGCGATGTTGGAGGCTTGGAAGGCTTGGTTGTACAGCATGTCTTTG
>BJFM01006195.1:0-10170 GCA_016586285.1 Arothron firmamentum
CGTCAGGAAATCGTGAACAAGAAATATCAACAATTTCTCGAAATTTAAAGGCATTGGCAAAGGAATTGAGTATTCCTGTAATTGCATTATCGCAGTTATCACGTGCCGTGGAAACTCGTGGAGGTTCAAAAAGACCATTACTTTCTGATTTACGTGAATCAGGAGCAATTGAGCAAGATGCTGATATTGTTTCGTTTATTTTTCGTCCTGAATATTACGGAATGACCGAATGGGATGATGACGACCACTCGCCATGTGAAGGACAGGGAGAGTTTATTGTAGCAAAGCATCGTAATGGTGGAATGGATAATATTCGTTTGAAATTTACAGGACATTTAGCCTTATTTTCTGATTTAGATGAAGGAAATAGTAGTGAATTTGAATCGAGTATGAATGGTGGTATTGCCGGCAGTTTTAATAACGAAGTAGCCTCTAGTAATTTTGCTTCGCCAGAAGATGCTTTTGGTCCTAGCGATGACGATGTGCCGTTTTAATTTTTAAAAAAATCATAAAAATATATAAAATACACAATTGCTACTTGGTAATTGTGTATTTTAGTTTTTGATATAAAAAGGAGATGAAAAAAACACTACATATCGTATTATTTTTATTGATTTCGAACTCACTTTGGGCATCTTTTTTGTATGTTCCGATGAGCAACGAAAATCAGAAAAATCATTTAAAAGCCTACGGAATTGTTTATTATGCTTTAGAAAATGGCTTAAAATCAAAGTGGTTGTTAAACTATGATGGTGGTGCTTTTTTACTAGAAAATAATAATTCGCTAGAAAAAGAATGTAAAATTAGAGGAGTTTCGTATCAAGTAATTTCAGATGCTAAAGCTCAAATAATTTTAGAAGAAATTTCATCACCTTCAAAGAATCAAGAAGCCGTTACCCTTGAAAAAGCTCCTAAAATAGCGGTGTATTCTCCAAAAGGAAAAATGCCTTGGGATGATGCGGTAACCATGGTGTTAACCTATGCCGAAATTCCTTTTGATGTAATTTATGATCAAGAAATTTTAAATGATAAATTGTTATTATACGAGTGGTTGCACTTGCATCACGAAGATTTTACAGGGCAATATGGTCGTTTTTACGGAGCTTTTAGAACAGCTCCTTGGTATATTCAGCAGAAAAAAGATGCAGAAGCATTGGCAACCAAATTAGGGTACGCAAAAGTATCCGAAGAAAAAAGTGCTGTTGCTAAAAAAATTAGAGATTATGTAATTGGTGGTGGTTTTATGTTTGCCATGTGCTCAGCAACCGATAGTTTTGACATCGCTTTATCCGCCGATGGCGTAGATATTTGTGAAGGAATGTTTGACTCAGATGCTTCGGAAGCTAATTATCAATCAAAAATAAATTTTAATAAGACCTTTGCTTTTAAAGATTTTGAATTGATTCGTAACCCAACAACCTACGAATTTTCTTCTATTGATATGACTCGTAAGCGTAAAATAAAAAAAGAAGTAGATTATTTTACCTTGAAAGAGTTTTCGGCAAAATGGGATCAAGTGCCTACCATGCTTACCCAGAATCATACGCAATTAGTCAAAGGGTTTATGGGGCAAACTACTTCGTTTGATGGTAATACAATAAAATCTACCGTGCTAGTTTTAGGTGAGAATCCGACCAATGGAGAAGCGAAATATATCCATGGAACAAAAGGAAAAGGGATGTTTTCTTTTTACGGAGGACATGACCCTGAGGATTATCAGCACAGAATTGGCGATCCAAAAACCGAATTAGAGTTACATCCAACATCACCAGGATATCGTTTAATTTTAAATAATGTGTTATTTCCTGCGGCAAAAAAGAAAAAGCAAAAAACTTAAAAAAAGTAATTGGCAATTGTTTTATAAACCGTTACTTTTGCCTAGATATAACAAGACACATCAAAACAACACAACAATGCCAACAACACAACAACTACAAGATTTTACACAACAAGTTCGTAGAGATATCGTTCGAATGGTACACGCAGTAAATTCAGGACACCCAGGAGGTTCTTTAGGATGTGCAGAATTTATTACCTGTTTGTATCAAGAAATCATGGAATATTCTACTGATTTTAAAATGGACGGAGATAAAGAAGACTTATTCTTTTTATCAAATGGGCATATATCGCCAGTTTTTTATAGTGTTTTAGCACATAGTGGATTTTTTCCAGTAGCAGAACTAGCTACTTTTAGAAAATTAAACACCCGTTTACAAGGGCATCCAACAACACACGATCATTTACCAGGTATCCGTATTGCTTCGGGTTCTTTAGGGCAAGGAATGAGTGTTGCTATTGGTGCAGCAGAGGCTAAAAAGTTAAACGGTGATGATAAAATTGTATATACATTACATGGTGATGGTGAATTACAAGAAGGGCAGAACTGGGAAGCAGCAATGTATGCATCAGCAAAAAAAGTGGATAACCTAATTGCTACAATCGATGTAAACGAAAAGCAAATTGACGGTACAACAGACCAAGTATTAGCTATGGGAAGCTTACAAGCGAAATTTGAAGCTTTTGGTTGGGATGTATTAAAAATTAAAAAAGGAAATGATGTAGAAGCTATTTTAAAAGGAATGGCTGAAGCAAAATCTCGCAGCGGTAAAGGAAAACCAGTTTGTGTATTATTATATACAGAAATGGGGAATGGAATTGATTTTATGATGAATACACACGCTTGGCACGGTAAAGCTCCAAGTGATGCGCAATTAGCAGAATCATTAGCTCAAAATCCTGAAACATTAGGAGATTACTAAATTATTTTTTAGATAAAAAATTAAAATCTCGCTTTATAGCGGGATTTTTTTATGCTTTTATTCACAGAAAAACATAAGAAATACTGTAAATTTACTGTTATAATCATCAACTTTAATTATGAGAATAGGAATTGTTTGTTATCCAACTTTTGGAGGAAGTGGCGTCGTGGCGACAGAATTAGGAATGGCACTTGCCGATAAAGGACATGAGGTTCATTTTATAACCTATAACCAACCTGTTCGATTAGATTTTTTTTCACATCGATTGCATTTTCACGAAGTTGTTTTAGAAGAGTATCCGTTATTTCAATATCAACCTTATGAATTGGCATTGTCTAGTAAAATGGTGGAGGTTGTTGAAAAACATCAACTAGAAGTTTTACATGTACATTATGCTATTCCGCATGCTTATGCGGCGTATATGGCGAAGAAAATGCTGGAAGAAAAGAATATTAATATAAAAGTAGTAACCACGCTTCACGGTACCGATATTACGCTAGTTGGAAGCCATCCAACCTATAAAACAGCGGTTGAGTTTAGTATAAATCAATCGGATGAGGTAACTACGGTTTCCAACAGTTTAAAAGAAGATACGCTACGTTTGTTTAATATTGAAAAAGATATTAAAGTAGTTTATAATTTTATTGATGGTGAAAAATACGATCAGGCTCATCAAGGCGAATGTAAACGTATTGCTTTGGCTACTTCTGAAGAAAAAATTGTAACTCATGTTAGTAATTTCCGTCCTGTAAAACGAACCGAAGATGTTATTGAAATTTTCAATAAAATTCAAAAAGAAGTTCCTTCAAAATTATTGATGGTGGGTGATGGTCCTGAGCGTTTAAAAGCAGAAAATTTAGCGAAAAAATTAAATATTGAAGACAAAGTATTGTTTTTAGGAAATAGTAATGAAGTAGCTAAAATATTATGTTATTCTGATGTTTTTTTATTGCCTTCGCAAACTGAAAGCTTTGGTTTGGCAGCCTTAGAAGCAATGGCAGCTAGCACGGCGGTTATTTCAACAAATTGCGGTGGTTTACCTGAGGTGAATATCCATGGAAAAACAGGGTATTTAAGTAATTTAGGCGATGTAAATGATATGGCAACAAATGCGATTAAAATTTTAAAAAATGAAGCTATTTTAGCAGAATTTAAAGAAAACGCAAAACAACATATTAAAGTATTTTCGTTAGAAAAAATATTGCCAATGTATGAAGATATTTATAAAAAATGCTCTAAGAAATAATCTGTAAAAGAGGTGTTAAGTTTTAAAAAAAATCAGCAAAATTTTCAATAGAAAAAGTTGCTGATTTTTTATATGAATCAATAAAAATAAAAAATTTAAGAAAACATTTTAGCAACTTTTTCTGCCTTTCTATTTTCGGAATAATCATAAAAACCTTCACCCGATTTTACGCCTAATTTACCTGCATTAACCATGTTTACCAATAAGGGGCAGGGTGCATATTTAGGGTTTTTAAAACCGTCGTACAATACGTTTAATATAGATAAACAAACATCTAAACCAATAAAGTCAGCTAGTTGTAACGGTCCCATTGGGTGTGCCATTCCGAGCTTCATTACTGTATCAATTTCAGAAACACCAGCAACGCCATTATATAGGGTTTCAATAGCCTCGTTAAGCATTGGCATTAAAATACGATTTGCTACAAAACCTGGGTAATCGTTTACTTTAACAGGTGTTTTTCCTATTTTTTTAGATAAATCAACGGTGAAATTCAATACATCATCAGCAGTATTGTAACCGCTGATAATTTCTACCAATTTCATAATCGGCACAGGGTTCATAAAGTGCATACCAATTACTTTTTCAGGTCTGTTGGTAATCGCTGCAATTTGTGTAATAGAAATAGAAGAAGTATTGCTTGCTAAAATGGTTTTTTCAGGGCAAAATTCGTCTAATTCTTTAAATATTTTTAATTTCAACGCTAGGTTTTCGGTAGCAGCTTCTACCACTAAATCGGCATTTTGAACGCCTTTTTTGATAGAAGTATGTGTTGAAATATTTTGTAAGGTATTTTTTTTATCTTCTTCGGATATTTTCTCTTTACCAAGCATTCGGTCTAAATTTTTGGTAATCGTAGCAATACCTTTATCTAAAGCAGTTTGAGAAATATCAATAAGTTGAACGGTGTATCCGAATTGAGCAAAGGTATGTGCAATACCATTTCCCATAGTTCCAGCTCCTATTACAGCGATGTTTTTCATATTCTTAATGATTTTTTTAATGTGTTATATATAATGAATTTAATTACTATCTATATGAAAACTATATGGAATTCGGTATGTTTTTCCAGCATCATTAAATACAACATAACCTTGGTTTACAATAACATTACCTCCAAAATTATTTACGATATAATCATATTTACTATTAGATAATTTATTACTTAAAATAGAAGAAGAATAGGTTTGAAAATTATTCATAAACATGGTAGAAGCAAAAAAAGTTTCCACATCAATATCACTGATTTTTTCTGAAAATTTAACCCTAATTTGACCAGGGAAATAGGTGCTGTTTTTAGCATATAAAATAGCCTCTGTAATTTTTATAGTTGGATGTAATGGATAATCTTGGGCTGTTGTAATTATTTTTTCTATCGTTTTTGAAGCGATGTAATTATTAAAACCGCTATCAGTAACAGTTGCTTTTATACGAACTGTATAGCTTGTGTTGGGCTTTAAATTGTTTAAGTAGCGGCTTAGTTCAGTAGTAGCATCATCATAATTATTTAATTCTTTTATTGATATATTATAATAAACTCTTTTGTTTTCATTATTATGAGTATAGCTAACAGGTGTCCAATAAGCGATGGCTGATGTTCCTAAATTATTACTAAAATTAAGTATTAAATCACCATTTATTTTAGGGTAAGTTATGGTTTTAAATGTAATAGTATTCGAAAAAGTTTCCGTTCCGTTATCGGCAATTGCAACTAATTTAAGCGTATATTGACTAGCTTCTTTTAAGTCAGGAAGTGTACGGCTATCAATGAATGATAAAATATCATGTTCAATAATTTCATCATTTAAATAAAGATTATATTTAAACGAAACATCATCAGCAACGGTTGGTAGTGTCCATTGAATTTCCGTCCAATTTGGCTGAGCTTCTCCTTTTAATGACACTGTAAAATCAGAAGGAGGTGTTCCTAGGGTTTTAAATTCAATCTTTTTAGGTATTGAATCGCCATTTTTTAGCTTGGCAATTACTTTAGCGGTATAATATTTATTCGGTGTTAAGTTTTGTAAAAGATGTGTTGTTTCAGTAGTATTTTCAATAAGTAAAGTTCCGTTTAAATGAATATCATAAGTAATAATATTAGCATCTAAATAATTGACCGTTGAAACATTCCAATCAATATTCGCTGCTGTTTGTGTAATATTTTTAGAAGTTAATGTCAGCTCTTGAAAACTGGTAGCCAAAGCATTAAAGCTAATTTCTTTAAATGTTTGTTTATTTTTATCGGTTATTGCAATAACTCGTATAATATATTCTTTATAAGGAGCTAAATCGGTTATTTTATAGAAGTTTCCTGCGGTATTTTCGACAATATTCTCTTTTTTAACTTCACCATTAACATAAATGCTATAGGTTAAAGTTGCTTGATCTAAAGTTTTAGGTGTTTTCCAGGTAATAACGGCACTTTCAGAAGTTATTTTAGTGGCTAAAACATTAAAAGATAAAGGATCAGGATAGTCGGCAGTTGTAAAAGAAAATATTTTTTCAACGTTGGTATCGAAATTAGTTCTTCCGATAATTTTACCCGAATATTGAGTGTTTGGCGTTAAGTTAGATAATTCAAAAGAGTTCTTTTCATACCCTTTTTTAATTAATTTATCATTTAAATAAATATCAAAAACTGCTGTTGTTTTTTCTCCTGAAATACTTGAATACCATTTAAGCGTTGTGCTGTTAAATTGAATATTTTCAGCATCAATACTATTGATAAATATTGAGCGGTCTTCTTGCTCTTCTTCCGAACAAGAAGTTAAGGAGCTTAAAGCTATAAAAAAGAAGAAAATAAAAGATTGTATTGATAAACTAGGTGTGAAGGTTAAATTTTTTTTCATTGATATAATTAAAATTAGTTAAAATAACGCCAAAAACAAGGTTTGTGTTTTATTTTTTAAAGCAGTTAATAATCATGTGAGCTACGCGTAAAGCTTCGGTTCCTTGGCGTAAAGAAACAATAGGAGTTGTTTCATTATTAATAGCATCGGCAAATGATTCTAATTCATCTAAAATAGCATTATTTTTAACAACGTTAGGATTGTCAAAATAAATTTGCTTTTTAACACCTTCGGCATTTTGTAAAATCATGGCAAATTCATCAGGATTTTCAGGAACATCCTTCATTTTTACAACTTCAGATTTTTTCTCTAAAAAGTCAACAGAAATATAGGCATCTTTTTGAAAAAACCTACTTTTACGCATGTTTTTCATTGAAATTCTGCTTGCTGTTAAATTAGCAACACAACCATTTTCAAACTCAATACGTGCATTGGCAATATCAGGGGTATCAGAAATTACGGCAATACCACTTGCGTGTACACTTTTTACTTTTGATTGTACTACAGATAAAATAATATCAATATCATGAATCATTAAATCTAATACCACAGGCACATCGGTTCCTCGAGGATTAAATTCGGCTAATCGATGAGTTTCAATAAACATTGGTGTGTTTATCATGTCTTTTGCTGCGGTAAAAGCAGGGTTAAAACGCTCTACATGCCCAACCTGTCCTTTAATATGATATTGACTTGCCAATGTTCGAATAGCTTCGGCTTCTTGCACGGTGCTTGTAATTGGTTTTTCAATAAAAATATGCTTTCCTTTTTCGATAGCTTTTTGAGCGCAGTCAAAATGAGATAATGTTGGGGTAACAATATCGATAACATCTACGGCATCTATTAATTCTTCAACAGAATTAAAAAGTTTGTAGCCAAATTCTTGAGCTACTTTTTTAGCATTTTCAGTAAAAGGATCGTAAAACCCTACTAATTCATATTTTTCAGATTCTTGCAACAAACGCAAGTGAATTTTACCTAAATGACCTGCACCTAAAACTCCAGCTTTTAACATAATGTGTTTAATTTTGTGTAATTATTTTTATGTGATTATTTTTGAAATTTCAATAAAAAAACCTCTTTAAATAACCGTGTTTTTAATTTAAAAATTGCTTCGGATGTACCGAAAAAAGCAATACAAACAAAGATACAATTTTATACATATTTATTACTACTTTTGAAATGTTGAAATTAAATTATTACAGACAATTCATATCAAGTACTATCGTATAGTATCATACATTTTTCATGCTTTAATTTTTGTTGATAATTAGCATGTTACTTGTTGTGATACTTTTGTCATAGTATCAAATTAAATATTATATTACAAGGAATGAAAGACACCACTAAGCATCAAGGATTAAGAAATAAGCTAGCAGTTGTTTTAGCATCAAAAGGAATTACTGATCAAAAAGTACTAAATGCGGTGCGTAAAATTCCCAGACACTTATTTATTGATAGCAGTTTTGAGGCACATGCCTACCAAGACAAAGCATTTCCTATTGCTGCCGAACAAACAATTTCACATCCATATACGGTAGCGTTTCAGTCGCAGGTTTTAGCTGTTGAAACTGGCGATAAAATACTTGAAATAGGAACAGGCTCAGGATATCAAACAGCGATGTTGTTGGAATTAAAAGCAAAAGTATATTCTGTTGAGCGTCAGCATGAATTGTTTAAAAAAACATCACTTTTTTTACCTAAAATAGGCTACCGTCCAAAGCGTTTTATTTTTGGTGATGGTTATATTGGTTTATCCGAAGAAGCGCCTTTTGATAAAATTATTGTAACCGCAGGTGCGCCTTTTGTGCCAAAACCCTTGTTGAGTCAATTAAAAGTAGGAGGAAGGCTGTTAATTCCTGTAGGCGATAAAGAGCAAGTAATGACTTTGTTTATTAGAAAATCAGCAAAAGAATTTGAAAAACATGAATTAGGTGATTTTAAATTTGTACCAATGTTACAAAAGAAAAACTAAAAAATCCGCCTTAAAAAAGCGGATTTTTATGATACTTGATACATCAAATATTTATGCGGTAAGTTCAGTTGCGTTATCGGCAACAATTATTTCTAATTGCTGTTGATTTTGTTTTGTTTGCTCAGTTTTAGCTAAACCACAAGGGCTTGTGCTTCCACATGAAGTAAAACCGATAAGACTAAGCGTACAAATGGCAATAACTACTAATTTTTTCATTTTGTTTGGTTTAAAAATCTTTAAAAAATCAAAGATACATATTTCTGATTAACTCAGCTGAATCTTTCTTAGTATCAATAACGTTAAAACCTTGCATTTTATTTTGTATGCTGCTTATTAATTTTTCAGTAATAGGTTCGCCATCATTCCATTGGGTTATTGAAAGCCACTTTTGAATGTCATCTAATTGTTGCTCATATCTATGGGCTAGTATTTTATCAATATCAGGGGTGTCTTTAAAATTACCTGTATATTGATTAATAATAGCTAAGACTTTTTTTACTTCTTCAAAATTATTTTCTAACACTTCGTTTCTAACGGCAATAACAAAGCAAGGCCAAGGCGTTGGACAATCTCCTAAGCGTCTAAAAGTAGCGTTGTCAACTAAGGGTTTTGTGGTGAAATGTTCCCACATAAAATAATCAGCATCGCCGTTTGTTAAGGCATCAATTCCGCCCTGTAAACTACCAACAACTTTAAATTTTAATTGGTCAATATCCCAGCCGTTATTATGCGCATTTACAATGGCCATTAAATGTGATCCTGAACCAAAACGACTAATAGCAACCGTGGCATTTTCGAGGTCTTCAATTTTTTTAAAGCCTGAATTTGCAGCAACATGAATACCCCATATTAAAGGGCTTTTCACGAAGGTTTGCGTTATTTTAGACGGGTTTCCATTACTAATATCTTTAATAATTCCTTCGGTTAAAACAATAGCGATATCTACGTCTCCAGCACGTAATGCTTTACACATAGCACCTGTTCCACCAGGGAAATCTTGCCAACGCAAATTGATATTTTGCTTGGTAAATTCTTTGTTTTTTAAAGCAACATACCACGGATAATTAAAGTGTTCTGGTACACCACCAATTTTTAAGGTTGTCATTTACGCAACTAATTTATTTAATGTATATATAATTAAATCGGCAACTACTTTATTAGGGTTTTCACTAAAAGTACCATTTGCTCTGTTGGCAATTATCGCATTCATTGATGCCGCATTGTGTCCTAATAATTTTGATAGACCATAAATAGCAGAAGTTTCCATCTCTAAATTAGTGATTTTATTTTGCTGGTACTCAAAACTATCTATTTTATTATTTAAGCTAGCGTCTTGCAAAG
>BJFM01006195.1:10286-25325 GCA_016586285.1 Arothron firmamentum
CTTCCATTTCTGGGTGAGAAATTTCAGTTACTTGATATGAATGTAGCATTCCGTTTAAATCTAAAGCGTGAGTGCTTAGTAAAAAACTATCAACAGGAATACTTTTTTGCAAAGATCCTGAAGTTCCAATACGGGTAATATTTAACGCAGTATGCTGTTCTTTTATTTTACGTGTTTCTAAATCAATATTAACTAAGGCATCTAATTCGTTTAAAACGATGTCAATATTATCAGGACCAATACCTGTTGAAATTACGGTAAGTCGCTTGCCTTTATAAGTTCCTGTGGTGGTTTTAAACTCTCTTTTTTGTGTGGTAAACTCAATAGAATCAAAGTGTTCGGTTACTTTGTTTACACGATATTGATCGCCTACAAAAATAATATCAGTAGCTATATGTTCTGGTTTTAAATTTAGATGATAAATGCTACCGTCAGGATTTAAAATAAGTTCAGAATTTTGAATGTTCATTTAATGTAATTTTTAATTGCGTATTTATTTTATATATAAATCGCTTTTTTTAAGGGGGTGTAATATATAAAAAATAGCAGGTATTTCGGTAAAGAATTTATTTAGATTGTTCGTTTTTTTAAAAAAAAAGCACTGTTTTTGTCTTTTTTTAATAAGTGAGGTTTTTTAGCCCCGATTGAAGCATTTGTTTGAGCTCCTTTTTTGATTTTTTTTCAAAAAAGAGCGAGTGCGGAAAGCGGGAAATAGCTTCAAATAATTATAAAAAAAATAGGACTGCTATTACACAGTCCTATTTTAAACATTTAGAAAAATTATGAGAAACTAAAATTAAAAATTATTGTATTTTTTCATCTAAATTAGGGTTTCCTTTTTCAGGATTGTAATAATATTGAATTACATAGTCAATATCTTCCTTTTTGTCAAAATCAGTATTTGTTCTAACAATTGATTTTATTGCCATTTTAGCAAAATGCCCATCGTGAGTTTTAAAGATAAAAACCATCGGTTTTAACAATAAAAGGTCACGATCTTGCGACGATCTAAAATACCACGTTTCTCTAGGGTCAGAACCACCTCTTCTAGGTAACCAACTAATTGCAGAAGTATAGCTTTCATAGCCCATATTTAAAGCATCTTGCTTGTAGATATGATCTGGTAAACCAAGGGCAGAAGTACGAGTTTCAAACATGTCATTTTGTTCGGTAATTGCAACATTTTTAGTCCTTTTAGGTTCGTTAATTAATCCGATTTTTTCGCCACCACCGTATTTTGATAAACCATTTATTAAGAAAACACGTCCTCTTATAGCAAAATCCCAAGCATCACTAGTTGCCTCTAAAGCACCTTCTTTAAAACTGAATTTTTGAAAGTCACCAGTTTGTTTTGCTGTTTGGGTTTGGTCACCAATAGCACTTGTTGTAATTTCTAAAGTTTTGGCATTTGTTTTTACTACGGGTAAATCATCTCCACTGTCTGAACATGCTGTAAAGGTTGTAAAAAGAAGTACTAAAATTGCTTTTGTTAACAGAATTCCTGTTTTTTTCATGACTATTTATTTATGATTATTTAATTAAGTTTTTTGTTTCCTGCAACAGGGTTTAAAAAATATTTGAAGGTATAATATGGGTATTTATGCCCAAGAACCTCATTCATTGTACCAGAGGTATCACCGTTTTTATAAATATCTTCAATAGCTATTTTAGCGTAGTGTCCATTTTTAGTTTTTACTAATAAAGTACGGTTCTTTTTTACTCTAAGTGTGTGATCGGCGTGCATTGCATAAGGGTCAAACATCCCTTTTCCAAAATCATCAATAGCTGTTTTTCCAGCGCCATCTTGCTTAAAAACAGCATCGGTAGGAACTACAGATATATTTTGATAATCATCTTTAATAATAGCTGCGGAGGCATTTTTTGTTCGCATTGGTTCATGCACACCTCCAGAGGTATAGCCTTGGGTCCATTCGCCACCATTTATAATGATAATTCTACTTGCAAATGCAATATCCCAAGAATCATCAGTTACATATTTTGCCTTTTCAAGATCAAACTTGGTATATACAAGGTCTTTTTTTTCATTTTCAGGAGAGGTAAACATGTTTTTAACATATACCGTATTCCCTTTCTTGGTGATTTCGGTGAAATCTGTAATTCGGGAGTCTAAAAATGACACTTCTTCTTTTTCAGTTACTTTTTCGTCTTCTTTACTACATGAAATATTTAGTAAACTAGCTAAAATAGGTACTAAAAGATATTTAAATTTCATTCTATCTTTATTTAGATTAATTATATATTTGCAAATGTATTTAATTTAAACTAAAATCAAATAAAAATAATGAAAAACAAACATTTTTTTAACATAAGAATAATATTGATAGTTGGGTTTGCTATTTTTTATTCGTGTAGTAAAAATAAAGAAGTGGTTGAAATACCTGAAAAAGACGATTATAAAAATTTATTATCGGAAGCAACTAGAATTTTTTCGCCATTGCCAGCAAACGATTATGTTTCTTTTAATGAGCTTACCAACGATAAAGTATTTTTAGGGAAATTATTATTTGAAGAAAAAAGGTTATCAAAAGATAATACGATTAGTTGTGCATCGTGTCATGATTTAGAAAATTTTGGTGCCGACACGCAAGCGGTATCAAAAGGAGTTGATGGTAAAACAGGAACTCGAAATGCGCCTACGGTATTTAATTCGAGTTTGCATATTGCTCAATTTTGGGATGGGCGAGCAAAAACGGTAGAAGAACAAGCAGGAATGCCCATTTTAAACCCGGTAGAAATGGCAATGGAAAGTGAACAAGCCGTTGTTGATAAAATTAGTAAAATTGAAAAATACCAAGATTTATTTAAAAAAGCGTATCCAAATCAAGCGAATCCAATCAGTTTTGATAATTTAACAAAAGCCATTGGCGCTTTTGAGCGAACTTTATTAATGCCTTCAAAATTTGACGAATATTTAAAAGGAGATCAGCAGGCGTTAAATCAGCAAGAGAAAAAAGGCTTGTTTGTTTTTATGTCTCGAGGTTGTATTTCTTGCCATGATGGTCCGGGAGTTGGTGGCGGAAAAATTAGAGGTTTTGGTAGTGATATAAGACCTTATTGGGAGCATACTAAAAGTAAAGTAATTGATAAAGGGGTGTTTTTATTAACAAATAAAGAGGTTGATTTGTATGCTTTTAAAGTGCCGTCATTACGAAATGTAGCAAAAACAGCGCCTTATTTTCATGACGGAAGTGTTGCTAAATTAGAAGATGCCATCAGAATAATGGGGAAAGTTCAGTTAGACAAAGATTTAGAAGAGTCTGATATTAAGAGTATAAAAGCATTTTTAGAAACTCTTACTTCAGATAAAAATAGTTAGTTTTTTTCAGGTATTTATTTGAAGCAATTTCCCGCTTTCCGCACTCGCTCTTTTTTGAAAAAGATCAAAAAAGGAGCTCAAACAAATGCTTCAATCGGGGCTAGGGGGTTTTGCTATAAAGAAAATTTTAAACTAAATTCTTGTCATGCTAAATTTATTTCAGCATCGCATCAACAGGAGAACTACGGAAAATCAGGATGCGAACCTGAACTAAATTCAGGTTGACCGATGCGATTCCTTATTTTTCTGTCATATTTTTTTTTCAAATAAAATTTAAACAGGCTCTTAAAATAAAAAAAGTGTTAGAATTTATAAATTCTAACACTTTTTTTTATGATTTAGATTAACCTCCAACACGTTTTACGTTAAAGCCTTTATCTTTTAAAATTTGCATGATTTTATCGCGATAATCACCTTGGATAATTATTTTATCATCCTTAAAACTACCACCAACACTAAGTTTGGTTTTAATTTCTTTGGCTAATTTTTTAAAATCTTCGGTAGCGCCGGTGTAGCCATCTAAAATAGTAGTAGGTTTTCCTTTGCGTTTTTCATATTTACAAAGTATTGGGTCGTCTTGTAGCCAAATTTCTGACTTTTTTTCAACCTTTACTTCGCTTTCTTGATGATCGGGAAATAAGTTTTTTAATTGATCTTTAAAATCCATGCTTGTTTTATTGTTGTTTTTTACGCTTATTTTTTTAAGCCTAATTCACGTAGGCGTTCGTCTAAAAATTCACCAGCGGTAATATCTTCAAATTGTTTTGGGTTTTGCTCGTCAATACAATTTTCTAAAACATCTAATTTCATATCAGAAACAGGGTGCATAAAAAATGGAATTGAATAACGTGATGTTCCCCATAATTCTTTCGGCGGATTGGTTACTCGATGTATGGTTGATTTTAATTTATTATTACTATGGCGCGACAACATATCACCCACATTAATCATCAATTCATCAGGTTGCGCAACGGCATCAAGCCAATCACCATTATTGTTTTGAACTTGCAATCCTTTTCCTTGCGCACCCATTAATAAGGTAATTAAATTAATATCGCCATGAGCAGCTGCTCTTTCAGCACCTTTAGGTTCGCTTTGAATAGGCGGGTAGTGGATAGGACGCAAAATACTGTTTCCATCTTTAATGAAATTATCAAAGTAAGTTTCCTCTAAATCTAAATGTAACGCTAATGAACGTAGCACATATTTGGCTGTTTTCTCTAGCATTTGATAGGTTTTTTTACCTATTTCATTAAACTTAGCAAGTTCTTCAACGTTTACATTTTCAGGATATTCTTTAGCGTATTTAGATGCCGCATCTACATACTGCCCAAAATGCCAGAATTCTTTTAAATCGCCTTCTTTTTTTCCTTTAGCACTTTCTTTTCCAAAAGAAATATAACCTCTTTGTCCGCCAATACCAGGAATTTCATATTTCTCTTTTATCTGGGTAGGTAAATCGAAAAAGTTTTTAATTTCAGTATATAAATTATCAACTAACTCATCATCTAAAAAATGACCTTTTAAAGCTACAAAACCGATGTTTTGATAAGCATCACCAATTTCATTGATAAATTTTTGTTTTCTATTTTTATCTTCAGATAAAAAATCTGCTAAATTTACGCTTGGAATTTTATTCATTGTTAATAAGTTTAATGATTACAAGGTGTAAAGGTAGTTAAAATAAGGCTTACTAGCTTAAATTAGTTATTAACAAAAGGAATAAAGTAGGAAATGCTGTAATTAAAACCAAAACCAGTATTGCTTTCAAAAACACGATTGAAGCCTGGGGCATATAATGTTTTAAAGTTTTTTTGATCGTTTAAGTGAAGCATTACCTTATAAGAAACGCCTGCGCTTAAAAATAAGTTTTTAAACGTTTCGACTTTAATACCTAGTTGAATTTCAGTCCAATGTGCGGTAAGCCCTGTTTCGGTAATCGGTTTTTTTATAGTGTTTGAAGGAAAATAAGGCGTGCCAACATTTGTTTTATAGCTATTTAAAGTTTGATCAAAAAGCGCCGCAGCATACCTAAAACCAACATAAATTTCGTTATTCATGTCTAGCCAATTTTTATAGGCATTGTAGTTAGCACCAAGCCGAATAAAATTTCCTTTTGCGGTTGAACAGGTAAAATCTTCAAAGCTAATTTCTTCTTCGTAGCCTGCTTCGGCGGCTATATACCAATTTTTAGAAACACGATAATCACCTACAAATTCTAAACCACTGTAACTTTTATCAACAATTGATAATGCGGGTTTGCTGATATCAACACCTAAACGCAAACCTGTACGTGTTTTATAGGTTAGCGTGTCTTTTTTTATTTCAGATGATGCTGTTTTCTGAGAAAAACCATTTACAGAAACAAATAATAAATAGCTACTAATAATATACTTGTACATGTGCTTTTGTTTGATTGTCAATAGTCGTAATTTCAGAAGTTGATATGTTATCAATCCAACCTGTATGCTTTAAATTTACATCATTAAAGATAACTTTATAGCCACACGAACGAGAAACATAAGCTTGTTCGGGCTTATAATTTATAGTTAATGTCGCTATTTTGTTATTGATTGCTAAATTATCGGTAGCATTCATTTTTAAGGTATAAACAGTTTGGGTAGCCAAACTGTTTAAAGGGATATTTATTGAATCAGCTTCTTGATTTACAAAAAGACTGTCTTTACCTTGTGCTATAATAGAAAAACGGGTAACCTTCTTTTTTTTAGAAGTATCTTTTTTATCATAAAAACGCAACACTAAATTAGGTGTTACAGGGTTTTGAATACAGAAATCATCTTTTTCACAAGCTGAAAATCCTATAAAACAACTACACAAAAGAAGGATATATTTTTTCATTTAATTATAATGTAAAAGGTTTATTTTTCGAATAAAACAACAGTTTCTATATGTGCTGTGTGCGGAAACTGATCTACTAAACTAATCTTTTTTAGTTTATAACCAGCGTTCATTAATTCTTCAGTATCACGAGCCTGTGTTGCAGGATTACAAGAAACATAGACCATTCTATCGGCATTTAAGCGGATAATTTTACGCAATGTTTTTGGCGCAATACCAGCACGAGCAGGATCTAAAATAATGGTTTTAATTTTATTTTGATACTGAGGATGTTCATATAAAAATTTACCAACATCGGCAGCATAAAATTGTAAGCCTTCAATATTATTTCGTTTGGCATTTTCTTTGGCATCTTCAATTGCAGAGGCCACAATATCAACCCCAACTATTTTGGCGTTTTCACTTCTTGATGCTAAAATTTGCCCGATAGTTCCTGTTCCACAGAATAAATCCATTACAACGGTGTTGTCAATAGCTTCTTTGTTTTCTAAAGCATAATCAACAACTTTTGTGTATAATTTTTCTGCCGATTTAGGATTCGTTTGAAAAAAGCTTTTCATACTTATTTCAAAATTCAAACCTAATAATTCTTCCACAATTTTATCTTTACCAGTAACAAGCTCAATACTTCCTGATGTTGCAATGGTTCTATCGCCAACTTCATCGTTAATTGTATGTAGTAATCCTGCTAAACGATCGCCAAAAATATCTTTTAATAAACTCACAAAAGCGGGCATGTCAAATTTTGGTAAATCAGCAGAAGTAGTTACTAAATTAAATAATAATTCGTTGGTTTTGTACGATTTACGCACTACGAAATATCGGAAGAAACCTTCTCTTTTTGGTCCGTGCCAAGGTGCTAAACCTGTTTTTTCGCAATATTCACGAATTACTTTTAGGTTGTCTTCAACTTGAGCATCAAATAAACCAGAATCTTTGTTTAGGTTATCGCCCATCCACCAAGTTCCACGACGTTTAAATCCTAGGGTAAAAAAATCGGCATCGGTTTTGTTAACTCTGTCGTATCCAATTGCTGAAAAACCGTATTCCATTTTATTTCTGTAGTGAAATACGTTTGGAGAGCTGATAAATTCATCAAATAAGTCTTCAATATTTTCAACTTTACCAATCCTTTTAAATAACGATAAGGTACTTTCTTTTTTATATTGATGTTGTAATTCAATGGGTAATTGAATATAAGGTGCTCCTGGAATGTCTTGAAAAGGCAGGGCAACTTCATCTTTTGACGCTTCTAAAACATCAATTAATTTTGCTTCGGCATATTTTTTACTCGATTTGCTAATTTGTGCTTTTACCAATTGACCTGGTAACGTATTAGGTACAAAAACAACAAAACTACCTTCTTCGGATTTTATTCTTGCGATTCCTTTTCCTCCAAAAGCATAATCTTCAATTCTTAATTCTAAAACTTGATTCTTTCTTACAAATTTATTTCGTTCTCTACGTGGCATCTTCTGTTATGTATAAGTTTGCAAAATTATGAAAAGTTATGGATTGATTGCACAAAAAAGGCTACTCATTTGAGTAGCCTTTTATATAAAATAACCAAATTCTTATTGTTTTACTTCTTGTTTTGCTTCTTTAATCATTTGTTGGTTAGCTACAATAGCAAATTCAACACGCCTGTTTTTACTTCTTCCTTCTTTTGTTTGGTTAGAGGCAATTGGGTCGTTAATTCCTAAACCTTTGGTTTTAAATCGGCTTGTTGCAAGTCCTTTATTAGCTAAGTAATTTCTTACCGCATCGGCTCTTTTACCAGAAAGAGTTAGGTTGTATTCAGCCCTACCAGTATTATCGGTATAGCCATAAATTACAATATCGGTATTGTTATAGCTTTCAAAAACAGGAACTAATTTGTCTAAATTTGCTTTAGCAGCTGTTGTTAAGCTCGATTTATTGGTGTTAAAGCGAACGGCACTTTCACCTAAAGTAAGCATAATTCCTTCACCAACTCTTTCTACTTCAGCTCCCGGTAAAACTTCTTTAATTTCACGGGCTTGTTTGTCCATTTTATTACCGATAGTTCCACCGGCAACACCACCTACAACGCCTCCTAAAACAGCGCCTAGTTCTGAGTTTTTACCATTTCCTAAATTATTACCAAGAACAGCGCCTAAAATTGCGCCTGCAGTGGTACCAATTACGGCTCCTTTTTGGGTGTTATTAGCATTTTTAACAGCGCCACAAGAAGTAAGCAAACTACTTGTTAGAACTAAAACCGAAAAGCTATAAATAATTGTTTTTTTCATGATGTATTTTTTAAAAATAATGTTGTTTTTAAAAGTATGTAATTATTACTGCTAAATGAGTGTTGTATTATTTTCTTTGAAAAGAGTAAGTGATGTTTTTGATGCTACCAGCAACGTTAATTTTATCAACTAAATCAAAACTTGTTTGTGTTAAGTTATTGATGTTTAAAACAAAGCCATTATTTACGTTTTTCGCTTTATGACTGTTGATTATTTTTAATACAAAATTTCCATCTTTGTTAATGTACCAAGTAGTTGGCGAATTAAAATCAACACAAGAAGTACTCGGGTTGTTAAGGCTCATTTGCCCTTTGTTATTGTTAGAAATAAAACTCCAATTACTTCCTACAAAACAGTTAGAATCGGCAATATTAAACGAGGTTACTTTAAATAAGTTAGCACCTGTGTAATTGACTGCGCTAATAGTCCAGTTTCCTTTTAGGATTTTTTCGGTTTTATTGTCTAGTTTGGTATTTACCGCCGATGCGGTCGTTTTACAGCCAATAGTTGTTGAAATTGTAGCTAAAAATAGCATAAAAAGTAAGGTCTTTTTCATGTTTTTGATAATTTTATTTAGATTTATAAGAATTTAAGTAAGTTGTTTTTTTGATGAAAAAATAGGGGTGTTTATGTGCTGTATAGTACAGCTGATTTCACAGTTTAAAGGTCACTTAAAAATACTTGTAAACCAATTAAAATATCCATTTTTATTAAAATAAAAAAGCACCTCAATTGAGGTGCTTTTGTAATTAGTTGATAGCCGTTGTTTTAACCTTATTTTTTATCGGCAACATCGTTTGTGTTTTTGCTAAATTTATTTAATATTTTTTCCATTTGTTTACCGCCAGCCTCACGACCACCTAATCCAAAAGAAAGTACTACTGTTAATGCTACTGCGCCAAGTGTTATTCCGAAGGCTAAATTGATAATATCATCAGCAATACCCATTTTCCCTAATCCGATTGCTAAGAAAACTGCCAAAATAGCAACTTTAACAATACTTCCTACAAATTTATTGTCATCACTTTTCATAAAGTTTTTAGAAGCGATAGTTGCAATCCAATTTCCGATTGCTAAAATAAGTAATCCGAATAAAATATTTCCTGCAAGGTTTAAAACGGTATTCATAATTTCAGAAAGCTTGCTGAATTCTAATTTGTCAATAGCAGTCATTACACCAAATAATACGATAAATGCATATACAATATTTGAAATTAATTTTTCAACATTTGCTTTACCTGTAAAAGAATCTAAATTAGCGCTTTTTAATATTTCGTTTAAGTTTAAACTATCTAATAAATCTTTAATTAAATTACTTAAAAACTTACCACCAATAACAAAAATAATTAAGATTAATGTAGCAACTAATATTTTAGGAATTGCAGCAAAGAAAATCTCTAGCATGTTTGTTGCTGGTTCAGAAATAGATTCAATATTTAAAATATTTAAAGCGGCAATTAAAAGCGGAATAAATATAAAAATAAATACAACCTTTTTAAGGATAGTAACAATATTAATATTTTCAGGTAGGTTTAATTTTGGTGCAAATTTTTGAATTGTTCCTCCCGATAAGCCTACTAATTCAGAAACTATAGTAGCTAGCATATAACCAATATAGCCTACAAGCCCTGCGCCTACAATATTAGGAATAAATTGAGTAAACCCGTTTAATAATCCTTTAATTGGCTCTAAAACGCTTGTCATTCCTAGTTTGTCTAGAGCTAACATAAAAACAAAGATCATTATTAAATAGTATGCTAATTTTGAAATTAAGTCACCAAAACGCACTTTGCTATTGCTTAGCGTATTATTTAAACCACTGCTGTCGCTTATTTTATCGATTAGTGTTTTTATTAATTTGGCAATTAGCCATCCTAGCACAATAATAAGTAAAGCGCTAATTGGTTTACCAAAACTGCCTGTAATTTGATTGTAAGTATTTAATATCTGATTCATAATATTTTGGTTTTTAGTTATCATTATGACCCTTATTTTTCTTTTTAGTCACTTTTATACTTGGTTAAATAAATTTAATTTTAATTTTTAATTAAAGAAAATAATTAAACAAAATATACTTGTAATAGATTGATTTATAACCGCTAATTAAAACTGTAAAAGCGGGTGCTAAAAGATAAGAATACGATGAATAAACGATGAATAATTAGAAGTTTTGTTTTTGTTAAAAAAATGTAAGACCAAGGCTTTAAAAGCTATTTAATATTTAGTAAATTGCAACTCTTTTTAGGGATGATTTCTTTCCCACGCTGAATTTTCGAAACCTCTTCGGAAGGATAAAGGTAGATAAGGAACGCTTATTTTACTTGCTTAGCGAGATTTATAAATGTTTGCATGGTAAATATGCTAAACGATGCTTTGTTTAAACCAAAGTACAAACCTAAAATTATTTTTAAAATGGCTGATTTAAAACAATTAACGTCGCAAGAAGCGATTGAATTAGAAAACAAGTACGGAGCACACAATTACCACCCGTTACCAGTAGTACTGAGTAAAGGTGAAGGTGTACACGTATGGGATGTTGAAGGAAAAAAATATTATGATTTTTTATCTGCTTATTCGGCAGTAAACCAAGGACATTGTCACCCAAGAATTGTTGATGCAATGGTAAACCAAGCGAAAACATTAACGTTAACTTCTCGTGCTTTTCATAACGATATGTTAGGGAAATATGAGAAATTTGCTACTGAACTTTTTGGTTTTGACAAATTATTACCAATGAATACTGGTGCTGAAGCTGTTGAAACGGCTTTAAAATTATGTAGAAAATGGGCTTATGAAGTAAAAGGAATTAACGAAAATGATGCGCAAATAGTTGTTTGTGAAAATAACTTTCATGGGCGTACTACTACCATTATTTCTTTTTCTAATGATCCTGTAGCTCGTAAGAACTTTGGTCCATTTACAAACGGATTTATTAAAATAGAATATAATAACTTAAAAGCTTTAGAAGAAACTTTAGAAAGCGATAAGAATATTGCTGGTTTCTTAGTAGAGCCAATTCAAGGAGAAGCGGGTGTTTACGTACCTTCAGAAGGATATTTAGCTGCGGCAAAAGCCTTGTGTGCAAAACACAATGTATTATTTATCGCTGATGAGGTTCAAACAGGAATTGCACGTACTGGTAAAATGTTAGCTATTGACCATGAAAATGTAAAAGCAGATATTTTAATTTTAGGAAAAGCGATTTCAGGAGGAGCATATCCTGTGTCTGCTGTTTTAGCTGATAACAACGTTATGGATGTTATTAAGCCAGGGAACCACGGTTCTACTTTTGGTGGTAACCCAATTGCTGCTGCTGTAGCAACGGCTGCTTTAGAAGTTATATTAGATGAAAATTTAGCGGATAATGCAGAGCGTTTAGGGCAGATTTTTAGAGCTGAATTAGCTGAGTTTGCTAATGAAACTGATTTAGTTTTATCTGTAAGAGGAAAAGGGTTATTAAACGCTGTTTTAATTAACGATACTGAAGAAAGCTCAACTGCTTGGGATATTTGTATGAAGTTACGTGATAACGGATTATTAGCAAAACCAACACACGGAAATATTATCCGTTTTGCACCACCTTTAGTGATGACTGAAGCGCAATTAATGGATTGTATCGCTATTATTAAGAAAACTATTTCTGAGTTTAAAAAATAAGCTTCTGAAATTTTTAATATAAAAGTGAGTATATAAAAGGAACGATTTTTTAATCGTTCCTTTTTTTTTGTGCGTAATTTTTTGTGTTTTTTTTCTTCGGATGAAATAATTATTCAATATTGAAAGAATAAAAAATAGAGTACAAATGCCTAGCCCCGATTGAAGCATCTGTTTGAGCTCTTTTTTTGATTTTTCTTCAAAAAAAAGCGAGTGCGGAAAGCGGGAAATTGCTTCAAATAAATCTTTTGTAGTGCCTGTTTAAATTTTATATTCTGATTTTCCGCAGTTATTTGTCAATTCGAGTGATTTTAATGACTAAAAGGAATTAAAAATGTATCGAGAATTTGAATTCTTTTATATTGATAAATTTTAATTGACTTTACTATTAAATAAGTTCTCGATACAATTTTTTTGAAGAAAAAAATGACTCGAACTGACAGTTTTACTTCTGACAATTATATATTACTTCTCCATTTCATAAATATGTAAATGCTTTTTTAAAATTCCAGATGGTGTGTTTTTTGATGCGTCAAAAATTCGAGTATCGCCAAATAAAATAAAACTATCCTTTGCTCTTGAAACCGCAACATTTAAAATATTAGGTTTGTTATCTTTTTCAAAAAATAGCGTTCCTTGATCTTCGTTCGAATATACCGAACTGAATAAAATAATGTTACGCTCAGCACCTTGTAAGGCGTGAACGGTTCCTAATTTAATATCGTTTACTTTAAAACCTGCCTGGGTTAATGCTTGTGATAATTCTCCTTTTTGACTAGCAAAAGGCGTAATAATTCCTAAAATACTTTCAATATTTTCAACATTATAAGCCTTTTGAATTTTTTCTTTGTTTTGCTGTAACCAGGTAATAATGGCATTTACTTCGCTAATATTACAGCGACTGTTAAATTTACGTTCGCTAATTCCTGCTACATGATATGCCATCATTGATGGGAAAATTTGATTCTCTTTTGCCTTTCCTTTCATGGGTTTTAAAATACCGTTGTAGGCGAGTTCATTACAGAAATTGATAATTTCATCGTTGCATCTTCGGTGTTCTAATAAAACCAATCCCTGTATTTTTTCTTCGGATATTGCTGTTTCAAATGCACAGGCATTTTGTGCCATTTTCATAATGCTACCGCTTGAGGCTAAAAAACCTTTATTTTTTAAATATTTTTCATCTTCTTCATTTTGAAGCATATTAAGAGTGGTTAAATTTCCAATATCAATTTTTGAAGGAATCGACCAAATTGGTTCAATTTGTTTTAAATCGCCAATAACAAAGGCTTTTTTTGCCAAAGAAAACATTGGAATGCTAACCTCGGGAGTTACCTGCCCAGCTTCATCAACAATTAGAAGGTCTAAAAAATTATATAAAGGTAAATAGTCGAAATCAGGTTTTCCGTTGTCATTTTCGCCCAAAAATTGGCTGTATAAAAAATGACTCGGTGCCATGTAAAAAGTGGCGACAAAACAGGGGGTTAGCATGGCTCTGCGCTTCCATTTATTTTTAATCGAATTTTCGCCAGTTCCTTTTTCAGTGTTGTTGTCCAGAGCGTATTTTGTGGCAATTAACCAACGAGCTTCCCAATAATGAACAGCGAATAAAAATGCTTTATGGCGTAGTTCCATGTCTATTTCATCGTAAAAAAAACGAGGAGTATGATTGTTTGAATTTATTTTTTCGTACTCGTTATCCCACATTTTAGCCTCTGAAATATAAGGGAATCCTTTAATACTATTTTGAGTTTTCCAGTTTTTTAACTGCAAATTTGATTGCAAGGCGGTGTTTAAATTTGCAATACATTCTTTGATTAATAAAATGGTTTTATCAAAATCAGCACTTGTTTCTTCGGATATTTTAAAAATAGCTTCGGATGAATTATTGGCATGATTATTAGCGTTAGAAATAGTACTTTCTATTTTAAAATATTGAATTATTTTATCGGTAAAATTAGTTTTATTTATTGTTGATTTCAGGCGAGTTATTACAGTGCGCCATTCTTTTAATTTGGCAATTTTAAAGGCATCTTTTTGAATATAATCTGCTTTATTTAAAAGAATTGTATTGATAAAATTAATGCTACTTATATAATCTTTTGAAAAATTAACACCTTCAATTAAGGTGTTTTGAATGGTAATTATTTCATCTTGTAAATGGTCGCAAACATCTTCTAATGAATTGGTTTCTGTATTAAAATAATAACAGTATTTGGTTAAAAAATAATATTCAGCTTCATAGATATACTGTTCATTTTCTAAATCGCATAAAGTTCCTTCATTGCCAAACATATTTCCTTTTAAAAAATTAATATCTTTTAAAGATTTTTCATTTTTAGAATTGGAAGGTAAATAGGTTGCGTATCCGTTAAAATTAGGAATCCAACGTGCCGATAATTCTTCTAATGAACTTTTAGAATTGATAAAACTATCAATAATATTGGTAACCGCTTGGTTGTTGTTTGAACAGGCTAAAATTACTGGCGCATCTTCTCCTTGTATTGCTGCTTTTACAAATTCGGTAGCCACTACGCTTTGTAAAAGAGTGGTTTTTCCTGTTCCCGGAGGACCATTTACTGCTGTTACGGCATTTTCTTGGGATGTTAAATAAGATAATAGGGTTTTACGTTGGCTGATAGATAGCGGAAATTTATTTGACATTTGCCCTAAGTGCAAGTGATTGTAATTTAAAAAATCAGCATCGGTAATGGGATGTTTTTTATCTTTTTCATCTTTGGTAAAAGGGTCAATTATTTTTGATAAAACAGGTAATTCATCCTTGTATTCTTCTTCTTTTAAGAGGTTTTCATATAAAAAAAGAATGCTTTTTGCTGTAGAAATTTTTGAACTAATAGCAAAATAGGTCAATTGATATTGCGTGTTGTATTTTTCTACTTGATAGTTTTGTAAACTATT